>LIEC01007533.1:80319-142047 GCA_001925005.1 Drosera capensis
CTTATTATTATTATAGTCTTTTTGTTTAATTGAAAACAATTTTTTTGTTTCAATATAATATAATATTTTATTTTTTTTATTTGGTAATGAATTTATATATTTCTCCGTCTAATTCAAATTGCAACAGTTTTTTCAAGATGTCTCATCCAATTGACAAGTTTTTTATATTTAATAATTTTTTAAATAAAAATATTAGAATATCTATATTTTATATCATATTAATTTATTGACCATTATTTTTTTCTCATTATTCCTTTATTTCACATGCTCGTAAGGATAAAATTATCAATTTTTTTTATTAATTTAAAATATATTTAAATTAATATGTCGGGTTAAATCGTTTCATTTGCAATGGGACGGAGGTAGTTGTATCAAACTATTCTATCACCTTTTTCCTTCTCCTTTCTCTTAAACTCCACTTACATCCAACTATTTTTAAAAAATAATTTTTATTTTATCAAATTTTATAAAAATTCAACATACATGTGAAATCTCATGACAGATAGAATCGTTTTAATTACTCCTTATATCCCATAGGGAGTAATTAAAACTTTTTAACTCGACACGGGAATTTGTAAGTTTTAAATTTGTGTGGATTTTGATGAAAAAAAAATACTTTTTTGATAATATTGAGATTTAATATAACACTTGTAAGAGAAATATTGGATGTACAATAGAAATTTTTTCCATCACCTTTGTCCGTCTCCTTTCTCTTAAACCCCACTTACATCAGCTATTTCTTAAAAAATAAAATAAAAAATTCTTCACTAGATTTCATAGAAATTCAACACATATGAAATCCCGTGATAGATAAAACTGTTTCAATTACTCCCTTCATCTCATATTTATTAAAATGTCTTGATCTGACACGAAAATTTATACGAGTGTTAAATTAGTATGATTTTGATGAAAAAAGAATATTCTTTTGATGATAGTGAGATTTACTGTAATATTTGTAAGTACATATGATGGTGTACTGTAACAAATGAAATTGCTTTACGTATTTTCTTCGTCCCAATTTAATTATAACATATGCATATTTATTATTATTACATACGTATATATACAAATCTCGTTTACATATCAAATCACGTCTGATCATCTCGCATTATGTGTTAGGTTGAAGTACGTAACTTATATCATTACTGATATTTCACGATAAATTTTTAAAAAATTATGTTTGAATTTCGTTATATGCATGTCGAATTTGGTTATTTGGGATGGAGATAATAGATTCTTATAGTTTGTGAAATGATCCAAAACATTTTGCGGTTATTTGGCATTTATTTATGTTGGTTTATTCAAAGACGAATTTGGATTTGGTGAGTTCATAATCACAAAAATGAACTTGGTTTAAAAGGATACAGGAGTATTTAGGGAATAAAGTAAAATGCGTTGAAGAAAAATTAAGCGATAAACTGTGCTTTGTGGAGGCAAAAGTGATGTACCCTCAAATATTTGTAAGAAGTTGAGCAGCATAGATGCCGTGCGAATTGAGATATGAGACAAGAGTGTGACACAAATGGAAAATTCCGATCCCTCTCATATGGGAGTATCTAATGCCTGCTAATCGGCATATTATGTTATTTTCTATTCAGAAAATAACTGTGTATATAAGGTGACGAGATTCTGGTACTCTGGTTATAATGGTACTGATGTGTGAGATATGAACTCCACTCATTAAGATACGAAGACATTAAACTATATATCATGCGTCAGTGGAGAAGATGTAGTTTAAAACTTTACCACAAATTTTAACGAAAACATTAAAGTATGATTTGTTTTATAAATATATCACCTGAGACATCAAAAATATAGTATGAAATTGTCATAGGGAACTTTATCGATGGATAGTCATGTTTTAGATTGTCATAGTTTAATGTATATCCTTAACTTATGTGATTCTCAAATGGGCATCAAATGAAAAAAAACCAATTTCAGAAATACTATGAAAAAAGTAAATGAAATGCCTTTTATCAAATATTTTTGGAAATCGGAAAAAACAAATCTAATGAATCATTTTGATCGTTCCATTTTCAATATAGATGAATCATTTTGATTTTTGATACTCCATTCGTTTTTCATAATATAGATAACATTGTAGTAACCATACTATTGGTTACACATTTCGATACGTTACTTTTTGTGCATAAATGATATAATACGAATTTTATTTCGGTCAAGGATTATAGTTTGTATTTTATAATATTTTTGATATTTCACGATAAATTTAGAAAAAAGATCATTTGATCATCTCGCGGATCATTCGCAACGCCGTGAATTTTTTTTTTTTTGTCCACGTGATCCTCCGTTGTCTATATTATGAAATGGAGGGAGTAATATTTAATAGGCATTTTGATAAACTTTGTGTTATATCTTAACAATGCAACAAAATTATATCATTGGCTCTGGATCGAAGTACATAACCTAAATTATCATTAATATTTTATGTTAATTTTACGAAAACCAGCATTTATTCATTGCACAGAGCGAATCAAAGTTCACAATCGATGATACGTGTGTATGGACAAAGTTGCATCTATTCTGTGCCGGAAGAAGTATATAAATAAGTCGATTTCAAATTTGACAGAGAAGGCAAGTGAGAATTTTGCATAAACTCAATGATACGAGGATAAGAAAACATAATCTGATCATATGTACATTGGAATCGTAGAACCAAAAATCATTGTTGCTGCAAAAAATAACTACTCCATAGATGTTTTTAATAATATTGGCCGCTGATCTTGCGTATATTCAGGAGAAATTTGTTTAAAAAATCCATAAATTTGTTTTTTTTTTAAAAGTAAAGGGAGAATATTTGCACAGATTGATTTTGAACCATCTAATTAGTTACTCTTTTTAAAAATTTCATGTTTTTAAAATAAGTAAAAGGAGTACTTTTTTAGAAGCACAAACATTTCATCGATCATAGAGTACTCAAGTATGAAAATTATACATTCTATGCAGACGGTAATCACCTTTCTCTTGACCTATGATACACAATCGAGCATGTTAATAAGGTGTGCAACGAGCTACTATATGATATGAACAAATACACAACGATTGAGCATCAATGAAGCTAGTTAATCATACGCACTAAATGTCATCAACCTTCTTCGAAAAAAACAAGATACTCAAATCAGCTGATTAATCATTTTAATAATTAGCATATCAAACAAGCTATCACGAAGAATTAGCTGAACAGAAGAGTTCAAATTCTTCCATTATTATTCCTGTAGCAACCTAGGTATATATACTCTACTAATAGTCTTTATAAGTGGGTAGCTATTATTGTTTTCATAAGCGACATGCCAAACAAGAACATTATTTTGTAGGAGCGAAATGTTGGGTATTGATCAAGATCTCAAATGCACAGACGCAATTACAAGACAGTAAAGCGAAAATAAAAACAATGAACACCGATATTTAACGTGGTTCAGTCAAATCTGACCTAATCCACGGCCGCACCAGCGCAAGGCAATCAACTTTCAACTACGGTTTATAATTACAGAGTATTTATAGGCTTAGTCTAGAATTGGGTCAAAAAACCCATTCAACAGTGAAGCCCAAAAACCCCGTCGAGGCGGTTGCGCCCTCGGACTCCCACAAACGGCACAAGAGGTCTCTGGCAAATCAAATTCCACAACTCAACACGAAATATATTAGAAAAATCAACATTACTATAGAGAAAATTAAGATATTGATTACTAATGTTAAGCTGCCTTAATCTATTTTTAGTAGTAACTTTCTAAACTATTAGAGGTACTCCGTATTCATTTGTTTTGTTGAAGAAAGTTGATCTCTGGCTGTCCCACCAACAATGGCATTTGTGTTCTTTGCCACTTTGAAGCATGCAAATCAATACTTCGATTAAGCACAGTGCAAATGTTACTAAATGGAGCACAGAATCAGTTCGAGGGTCCAAATTATTGGATCAATGAGTAAATCGATGTTTCGAATTGACTCAATTTATCTGTATCAGATTATCTATGTTATAATGTCAATAATTCATTCTTATGTTTTTATCATAGAGCAAACTCAATCATATAGCTGAAATAAGTATAGTTATTATTATAATTTGATATCAAAAAGTATAGTTATTCTTAATTATCACGTTGCAGGAATGATTGTATGATGTATTCGAAATGGTTATAATAACTTTATGTATGTTATGATGATTAAGAAATGGTGCCCAAAACTACATTATTTATGACAATCAAGATCTCAAGACATATGTCTTGGTTTGTTATAACTCGAGTGATTTTCTCATTCGTACATAAGGAAGAAAATCTTGTGACTGATAAGAGGATAATACATGATGTTTTTGTTGGGTATTATCTATTTGTCACACTATCCTATTAAAATTCATGTCAGTAGGACTTACAGTTTTATGACCATGAAAAGTCCTGTGTCACAATAAGAAAGATGCAGTTTCCGTCATGACCCTGAACTTGAAGCTCCATGGGACCGAATTGATTTAGAAGAGCGTCTATAAACCAATGATTTTCATGTTTTCATGGTAAACTTTTTGAAAATATTAATTACCTTGGGTTTTCGTTTTGACAATCAACTTGTTTTATTTTTTTTCTTTTGACAATTAATAAACCCAAATGGAAGAATATAAGATTTGTCTTAATAAATCTTCGTATGTGGGTTATGTTAATTGTTGTTAAATTAAAACGAACTAATTAATTGATCTAATAAAGTGAGACGATGTGCTCTTATTTTAGTCTAATATGGGGACGATTGTGTGGGTTGGCTAGATATTTATTGGTCCGTGATGAGCTACCCCAATAATTGTTACATCTTTATATATATCAACTAGGTCATCTATATAATTGTGCTATGCATGACAACTCATCTACACCGACTATCAAGGGCATTAGAAAAGTGGAGTCTGTTAATGTTGTTTGTTCGTTATACAGATCTAATCCGTTGAATCGCGTATTCGTCGTAAATATTTTTCGCTGCGTAGTGATTGATTTTCATCTCTGTTTGATATTCTGGCCAAAACTGCAATATTTTTTTATTTTTTTTGTAGTTGACGTTTGAATCTGTTACTATCGTTATGCATGCCGGGGGCAAACACATGATAGAAAATATCTACACTACCGATGAATAGCCGGGGCACACACATGCATACAGGATAGCCGGATAGGTTAATGAATAACGATACTAACCAAATTAATCATCACACTACCCAAAAAAAAAAGAAAAAAAAAGGAAGAGTCTGGTCTAAAGCAACAGAAAAATTGGTAGCCAATCTCTCGAGGTTTTGCAGCGTCCGTTACCGTTTCAGAACTTCAGTTTTTTATCTTCCTGGCAGGAAGCACCTTGGGAACTTTGTCTTTGCCAGACAGCCAACTACCTCCATACTCGCAAGGGTCATCGCATTGTCCCCTGCAGTTTTCATCGCTCCCGCCCAAGCCCTTGCAGTCTTTGAGGCAATCAATGAAGCATTTCTCCGCGATATATGCTTCCGTGCTGTTCATGGAGGAAAAGATCATAGCGACCATGGCCACGAAAATGATCATTGAAGCAAATTGTTTGGATGCCATCTTTCGTCTTGTTTTTCCTGGGCTTTCTGGTCTCTTTATTGATAAACTTCAATTTTCCTTCAGGGCAGGGGCTTGTGAAACATTTTATAGGTGATTATTGATGAATCCTATGTGTTGTATGTTGATAAATTTAGGCACATTAGACGTTCTTTGTCTTGCAAACCAATGGATATTAGGGAAGATTTTGGTGCTTGTTATAGTATATTGGGTTCGTGGTTCATATTACTTGAAGGTAACTACTTTATTTGCAAAATTTGATGATTACTGTTAGCCGGAATATAGAACAGCTCTGGTTATAGAACATCTCCCCCATCATAACTCCCGGCATTCTTTGCAATGAGTATTGTTAGCCGGATTACAAACTAATCTTGTACATTATTGTTTCGCATAAAAGTTCTACATGGGATGACCATTAAATCTAGAGATAAAGAGTTCAGTGGCATAACAGCAACTGTGGAACAGAAAGGTGCTCTAATATAAACGACCAACATCATAAATAAAAATGACCGCAGAACATTTCACGTTTCAGTCCATTTACATGATCAAATTTTGCAGTATTATGAGAGAGAACGTTACATACACCATGATAGAACAATAAGCATGATTTGCTACGTCGCTCTGTCGCTCTTGCCAAGTGCTTCTTGAGTGACTCTTGCATGTCACGGCCGCTTCTGCCTTGGTGTTCCTTTGTGCATTTAAAGAAGGGAAAGGATGAGCAACAAGGGAACTGTAACATATCTCTCAAAATTCAAGCTTAAGTTATTTTTCTCCTCTTCCTGATAGCATCTTCCAATAAGAACGCCATTCTGGCTCTCATAATTGGACACTGCTCGACTATTGGCCGCTTTTGATCTCAGTAAACAAATGAAATTTCCGTTAGAAACTTCATACCCTGCTTGTTAAACAAATAGGGATTGTAAGATCGAACTTGTGAACTCATGTAATGTATCTTGAAAAACCAACTAGTATTAACAAGTCAAGGTGACGGCAAAATAGGTAATTTCAAGTCAATATCCAGCTTACTTTGTTAGTATGTGAAAAATGGTCTTGTACATCAAAGCCGTGCCGACTGCTTATTGGCTTCTCGTGATTTACGATAATCATAAACCCCAACGCCACACTTTCTTCCGAGCCGACCAGCATCAACATACTGAACAAGCAGAGGACAGGGCGCATACTTGGTATCTCCAAGGCCAGCATGAAGGACTTTCATAATTGACAAGCAGATATCCAAACCAATAAAATCTGCGAGCTCCAAAGGACCCATTGGATGGTTTGTTCCCAACTTCATTCCTGCATCGATGTCCTCCTTAGTGGCCACTCCGGTATAAAGAGTGAAAAATGCTTCGTTTATCATCGGCATCAGGATCCGATTCACGATGAAACCTGAATAGTCCTGGGAGCGCACCACGGTTTTACCAAACCTGAATATTCCAGGATTACCAATTTGTGAACGACAAAATTATATAATGAATAGATGATTCATTGGGATTATTAAATCTTAGAGCTTCACTGTTCATAAAATTGTCAACTCAGAAAAGAAGTTGGTGTAATATAAACATCCAAGGAAATTCCTAAAAGATACTAAGCATCTTTTAAGTTTCAACTGTATTAGGCAGCTGAGTCAACCATCACCTCTCTGCCAACGCCTTCGTTGCCTTGAAAGTTGCATCTGATGTGTCTGCCCCTCTCACGATCTCTACCAACTTCATGATAGGAGGAGGGTTCATGAAGTGCATGCCAATGACCTGCCAATAACGCTCATTTATCAGATTCCATTCACCTAATCCAATATAAAGCCCCTATGACACCTATCTCCCTCAAATCATAATATTCCTATTAATACGGTATTAAGCTAGGTAAGTTAAACCATGACATCGGGTGGGAACCGATTGTGCTGTAGTGCCGGTGATGCAGGCATTAGTGAATTTGCATCTTAACATAAATAATTTAGCATTCTCTCACTATTATTCCATCCCCTTGCTCCTATGCACTGTGATCAAGCAGAGTATTATATTTATAAGATAAAAATTCAGATAGAGAATAGATCATATCAATCCGAAATGTGGATCATCTGTGCCAAAACTACAGAATGTAGCAGCCGAAACAGGTTGAAGTAAATGAGGTGATGGGTGAGATTATGTAGACTTGCTGTAGCAAACCTTAGAGACCAATATCAGAAATCCATTAAGTCAGCAAAGACTTTAAAAACAAATCTCAGCACTGCCCCTTTGCTACGGAGTATAACCAGATATGTGGTTAGTTAAGTTTACGTTTTCTATTTTTCTCTTTATCCCAAAGGAAGAACAACTCAGATACAAATGGATGAACTACTATTCATACTCTTGACTTTGATCCAATACAAATAATAGAAATAGTTAGCAACAAAGCAAAGAACTATAATGTTACAAAACCTGGTGTGGGTGTTTTGTGGCGGATGCAAGACGTGTGATTGAGATCGAACTTGTATTTGATGCTAAAATGGCAGAACTTTTCATGATCTTGTCTAGATCAGAGAATAACTTCTTCTTGACACCTTCGTTTTCTGCTATTGCTTCAATGACAAAATCTGCTAGTCTGAAGTCATCCAGATTTGAGGTACACTTCAGATGCTTCACCACATTACTTCCTGCACTCTACAGAAGAAAATGCACGCCATTAAATTCTAGAAGCAAAAGCTTGCACAATCCTAAACACGAACTTTTCAGCCTACACAGCTCTTTACTTCTGAATACAGGTGCAATTCTTTTTTCAGCATCGTACGTGCCAAGAAAAAAGTCGAATTTTTTCTCCTTTTCACCTTTCTTTTCAGACAAAAGTATAAGAATATCCATCATGCGTTTCACATATATTTCACTCCATGTTGAGACAATCGATCAAAAATAATCTCTCTATTATCTTTAAAAGGAAATCCCGAAGGATTTCTCTTTGGTCAACCGAATAGCCCACAAATCCGGAGGACCTTTTAAACCAGTTTTCGCTGGCGGGCTCACCACCACAAAGTGGCTCCGCACTCAACAAGTTTTGATCCCTTGACCAATCCTCTTCTTAGAGAAGTTGGTTGAATGACTTAGCATGTGGGATGAAGATGATCCCCAATGGTCTCTCTATTGTCTACAATAGGTGCACACAACAAACATCTTGTCATCCACAGTCCGTGACCGAGACACGTGGGCAGGTCATCGTTGAGATGGCTAGTTGAGCAACAAGATCAGTTTTATAGGGGAGTAAAACATGAATGAAAACTTAAATGAGGATTTTAAAATTTTAAGTGCACATTTGTACACATTTCTCAATATCCATATTTTTTCATAGGGCTTAGAGGATGTATGTCATTACATAGATGTGTCTAGTGGCAAATCAACGATTATGATCAAAACACAAACAAAGGGTTGAGAATAAAATACAAGGTTTTAATCTCAACCCTCTCCACTAAATGAACATTTTCTTAAATAGTCTATTTGTTGTTAACAACATGGATAAAACTTGCACACATTCGGTACTCCCCAATCCCTGTCTTGACGGGATGAACTGAGTTGATGATGATGTTGTTCTACGTGAACATTTGTTTTGAGTCCAAAACAAACATCAAATCCCACTTGATCCCTTATCACCCTTTCATATTAATCCAAATTTAATGACTTATCACTAAACCAATTCTTCTCGACTCAATCCATCATAATCACATACCCAAAAAAAGGGAAAAAAACCAGTGCGAAATTGGGGAAGAATTAGAGAGAGGAGAGGAGACCTGAGGGAGGTGGCCTTTGGAGACCAATCGCTGGACGGAATCGACGATGGCGTTGGTGGCTCTGGCGAGGGCGGCGGCGTCGGAGTCGAGGAGATAGACGTCAAAGCCGTTGACGGCGGCGAGTTGCGCGATTCCCGACCCCATTTGGCCGGCGCCGATCACTCCGATTGTGCGGATGTTGCCGTCCATTTTTGTGTTACTGCTGTGGTTTGAGGCAACCCATGAAAATTTTTTACTCTCGTATCGGCCAACACACATTATAGGAGCATCGTTAACAACTTAACATACTACAGTAATGATGAGGCGATCAATTACTACTACAGTTTACTCCTTCTGTTTTATTAAAAAAGAAAGCTGATATTAGAACGTGAATGCTTCTCGAAGCAAACTTTTGATTAACATGATGAAATAATCCAGCATTATTATTAATAAAATTTTGTTTGAGTGGTGTTAAAAAGTAACTTCCGATTCAAATTTATTAATTTTTTTATTTGAGTTTTTTCAAAATTCATAAAATATTTTCTTATTTAGATATTTTTTCATATAAAATTATCAAAACATTTATACTTTACTATATCATAAAGACTTCTTGATAGATATTCCGTATAATTCATTACATTTTCATCATTATAAAAATTCAAAATCTAATTCTAACCCTAATTAAATTACATGATCGAACCGTCGCCTACATGCTGCAGGACTTCCTTCTTGGCTTCGTGTTTTCGTCATCAAAAAATGTTCAATATGCCGCGAACTCGTCGTCGGAATTCATCCTTAACACAAATACGGTATTCGTCTCGAATCCATTATTGAATTTGTCCAACCCAAGACTTGGTTTTGTGGTCTATTTTTATGACTTTTCCTTACTCTTATATATTTAAGAAAGAAACGGGGCAGCAGACGGACAAGGCAGAAAAACACACAACAAAGCAACAAGCAAAACAAGGAGAAGTGAGAAGGAGGCTACTCTGCGCAGTTGAGGAAAACTAGGCAGATCGAGGGTCATCCATGGTCAGATTAAGCGTGTATACAACATTCTGTTCTTCGTATTCAACGATTAGATCGTTGATCAGAGTTCCGTACAGCTGTCAATCCTATTCCGAATACGAGTGACAGTTTTGATTATTTCTATCCTTATTCTCTTGGTGGTGTTGTCGCTACTTGTTGATCTTCACTATGTATATGCGAATCTCGTCATTGTGGGATTAGAGACATTATAGTTTTATTTGTGATGATATCTAGGTTATGCACTTATTGAAACTTGGTTTTGTACCAAAACCGTGACAATGAAGTGTATGGGTAGACTCTGAGATCGATCCCGTGGTTTTTTCATCCTAGATTTTGGGAGGTTTTTCATATTAAAAGTATCATGTTAAGCTCGCCTATGACTTGTCGAATTGTATATTGTTTTTTGGTTGGTTGGAACATTTCCTCGCATGTTTAAGCAAATCGAAAAAGTTACCGTTTTTCCCTAACAAATGGTATCAGAGCATGTGTGATTTGCTTAAAAGATTGGAATTAGTACCCAACGGATGGTTAGTTTAAATGGAAGAAACCACCATGTGTGGAAAGCAAAACTGAAGGATCGCCTTTATGTTAAGCGATGACACTTATCAGTGGTCGGTGATAAAAAGCCATATGATAAACATAATGGCGAATGGATCTTAGAGCATAATGTTATAAGCGGTTTCATTCGACAGTTTGTTGATGATAATGTGTTGAATCACATTAGTAAGAAGTGAGATGCTAAGAAATTATGAAGCAATTAGAGTCCTTCTATGCTAGAAAAACCGATAACAACAAAATATTTCTGATTAAACAGTTTATGGGTTTAAAATATAGGGATGGTCAATCTGTATCCGATCACTTGAATAAGTTTCAAGAGGTTTTGGATCAGTTTCCTGGCATGAATATTAAGTTTGAAGATGAGGTACAAGGACTTTGGTTACTTGGTACCTTATCAGACTTTTGGAAGATTTTTTGTATGATTTTGAGTAATTCAGTTCTTGAACGTATCGTTGCCTGGACTTTACTAGAAGTGGCATTTTGAAAAAGGAGATGAGAAGAGAAATTCAAGGTTCTTCTTCTTCTTCTTCTCATCCCGAGGCTTTATTGAGTGAAAGCAGGGGGAGGAGTGAGAGTAGAGGTCAAAAGGGTAAGTACAAGGGTCGTAACAAATCCAAGTTGTGGCAGAAAAATTTTGAATGCCATCATTGTGGCAAGATGTGTCACATCAAGAAAAACTGTTTTCAGCTAAGACGAGAAAAGAAAAATGGTGCTAGTAGTAGTGAAAGGAAAGACTCTGAGACTGATTCTTGAGTCACGATTGCTACCGATGGACTTGATATTGCGTGCTATGACAATAATGTTAATTTAGCATGCATTGGTACGAGTTGGGTGATTGACAGTGGAGCCTTACTTCATATCACATCAAAGAGGGAGTTCTTTGATTCTTAGATACCAGGGGATTTTGCCTCTTTGAAAATTGGAAATGACGGCCTCGCCAAAGTGATAGGTGTTGGAAATGTGCACTTGGAGACTAGCAATGGTTCAAAGCTAGTTCTCAGAGACGTCGGACATCTACCAGATGAATTTGATTTTGGATAGGAAGCTCGATGATGAGGGTTATACAGCACTTCTGTAAATGGCTCTTGCAAACTCAGTAAAGGTTCCTTAGTTGAGGCTAGAGGAAACCAGGAGTCTTCCTTGTACTTGTTGCAAGTAAAGATTTCTGCGGATAGATATAGTATTGCAAAAAAAGAAAATTTAAGTTAATTATGGCATAAAAGACTTAGCCATATGAACGAGAAAGGTATGAGTGTGTTAGCCAAGAAGAATTTGCTTTCTAGAATAAAGAGTGAGAAACTTGAGAAATGTGCATATTGTTTGGCTGGAAAACAATATAGAATATCTTTCAAAAGTCACCCTCCTTCCAGAAAATCTGGTAATTTGGTATATACAGACGTTTGTGGTCCGATTTGACCACGACACTTGGTGATGCGGTTTACTTTGTCATCTTCATTTATGATAATTCAAGAAAGCTCTGGGTTTATTTCTTGAAGACAAAAGACCAAGTGTTAGATGTATTCAAACAGTTTCAAGCTTCAATTAAGAGACAAACAACGGTGGTGAGTATATTGGCCCGTTTGATGAATACTACAAGCAACATGGTATCAGACACCATAAGACACCTCCTAAAACTTCTCAATTGAATGACATAGCTGAAAGGATGAACAGAATGTAAGTCGAGAGAGTGAGATGTTTGATTGCAGATGCTAAACTTCCAAAATCATTTTGGGGTGAGGCATTGAATACTATGGTTCATGTTCTCAATCTTTCTCCGATAGTTGCTTTAGATGGTGATGTGCCAGACAGGGTTTGATACGGTAATGATGTTTTCGACGACCATCTGAGAGTATTTGGGTGCAAGACCTTCGTTCATGTTACGAAGGATGAAAGGTCCAAGTTAGATGCCAAAACTCATGGTTGCATCTTTCTTGGATATGGTTTTGATGAGTTCGGCTATAGCCTTGATGATCCAATTGAAAAGAAGATTGTCAGAAGCAGAGATATGGTGTTCATGGAGTGTTAGAAAATAGTAGATATTCAGAGGGTAGAGAAACAGTATCCCGAGATTATGATGACAGTATTGAAATTGAAGTCATCCCAACTACCGATTTGCAGAAACAGATTTAAGATAAGGTTTTTGATGAGGTTCCAGATCAGCTTTGGAGTGATGCTCAACTTGAATTTGAGGAACCATAGGGGGATCAGGCAGGCACAGTATGACCAGCAGGGTGCATATGTTTTTTATGTTCAACCAGAGGATGTTGTTGATGTTCAGCTACAACATCAGTTCCACCAACTACTGGTACGAGATAGTCCATCAGAGTTCGTACTCCATCCACTAGATACTCGTCTGATGAGTATGTATTGTTGACAGATTCAGGTGAGCCTGAATGTTTTCAAGAAGCCGTTGCTGATAAAAACAGAGTTAAGTGGATGGATGCAATGCAAGACAAGATGAAATCCTTGTATGAAAATCATACTTATAAGTTTGTGACTTTACCGAGAGGCAAGAAAGCTTTGAAGAATCGATGGATTTACTGATTGAACATGATAAGAATACTTCACAGCAGCGATGCAAAGGTAGATTGGTTGTCAAGGATTTTAGTCAGAAGAGAGGGATTGATTATGATGAGATCTTCTCACCAGTTGTGAAAATGTCTTCAATCAGAGTAATTTTGGGATTAGCATCCAGACTTGATCTCGAGGTCGAGCAGATGGATGTGAAGACAGCTTTCCTTCATGACAATTTGGAGAAAGAGATCTACATGGAGTAACCAGAGGGTTTCAAGGTCAAAGGCAAGAAGAACTTTGTTTACAGACTGAAAAAGAGCTTGTACAGATTGAAGCAAGCACCGCGAAAGTGGTACAGAAAGTTTGAGTCTTATATGAGGGAGCATGCCTACCAAAAAACTGTTTTAGATCACTGTGTGTTTGTGTAGAGGTTCTCAGATGATGATTTCATCATTCTACTGCTATATGTTGATAACATGTTGATAGTTCGTCAGAATGTTTTCAGAGTCGAGAGGTTAAAGCAACAATTGAGCAAGTCTTTCTCGATGAAAGATTTGAGGTCAGCTAAGTAGATTCTAGGTATGGGAATCAGTAGAAACAAAGAAGGCAGAAGGCTATGTTTGTCCCAGGAGAAGTACATTGAGAAGGTATTTCAGAGGTTCAAGATGAATCAAGCTAAAGTTGCGAGCATTCCTGTTGCTACAAACTTTAAACTCAGTAAGAAACAATGTCTGTTAAGTGAGAAAGAAAGAAAAGAGATGGAGAGAGTTCCTTATGCTTCTATAGTGGATAGTTTGATGTATGCAATAGTTTGCAACTAGCCAGTCATAGCTCATCTAATGGAAGTTGTATACTTTCAATCCTGGTAGAGAGCAATGGAATTTGAAACTTTCCTTGAACTTGTCTTCGCTGCGAACCCATCGTCGGAATTCGTCCTATCCTCGTCTTCATGACGAATCCAATGTTGAATTGGTCAACTTTCAATGGGCTACCTGTTGCGCTGATATCTATATTTTACTCCTGCCTTGGTTTTCTGCTTCCATGGTTTCTGTTTTCGTCGGTGAGGAGTACTTGCTCCACATTTCTAATTGGGAGGTGCTTCTACAAATGCTCATCATTTTGTTTCTTTTGGTCCAGATTGTGAATTCAGTTGTCATGAACCATGCAACCATTGGAGATGGCTGTTCCATTCAAGGCACTGTCATCTGCAGCAACGTACAATTTCAAGAGCGCGTAACATTGAAGGACTGTCAAGTACTATCTCTACCTCACACTTGCTCTCGACCCGTTTCTCTTGACCGACGACTCCCATATCTTCAACTGACCAATTTCGAAATGGTTTGTGTTTGCTCAGGTTGGTGCAGGTTTTGTTGTCACTGCTGGTAGCGATTATAAAGGCGAGCCTTTGGCTAAGAAAGATAAGAGTCAATAGCGGAATGACAGGGGCTGTTGTGAATCTAATTGAGTTATAGGAGCATGTTTGAGGCAAGTCGGTTTTTGACCGCTTAGCTTTTTTCAGTTTTGCCAGTGCTGCTTTTGCTTTGTATGTGTAAGCTTAGTGCAATTTACAACCACCTGGGGAGTTATTCTGGTATAGCTGCCTCTTTTGCTGATACAAATTACATAAATTCTTTTATGGGACAAATACTTATGGTCGTTGTTTATTGACAATTACTCGTCCATGCATCTTTTCTCCGGCATTTATTCGCCTTGATATAGTTGGATAATCTGTTTTCCCATCAGGTTTGCAGCACATGTTCATGGGTTTGAGAAACATTACACCCCTTCGCAGGCTTCTTACATGGGTTTTTGCAATCTAAACCAATACATGAGATTGTTCATGATACTCGTCATCTGTGTGATTAGAAATATATTTGCACAAATCTACATAAGTTAGGCTCTTATTTCAATCCTCAACATAGAATATAAAAAAACTCTACATCTCAGCCATGTAAATGAGGTAACAGCTGCAACAAAATGCAAAACTGGTCAGTATTTGAAACTAGTCTTCTGTAACGAGTCGGCATCTTCTCGGACTCAAGACACAAGCCTCCGTTCTGAAAAGTAAATGATCTTTCCTCTTCCTGATAGTATACAGTTAGAGAGAACTCTTTCATGATCGTATCTTACAGACTTGATCTTGAGTTTTCAAGTCCTGGATTGGATTGCATTAGTGCCAGTCGACAGCCTGATCTTTAAGGTGCTTCACTCCACACGTTTTTTGCTGCGACAGGATCCCACGTTCATGTTACAATGCAGCTCTACAACTAAGATCAATGTGTCTACAAAGTTTTTCGAACCCCGACAATTGATGATAGGTTGAGAACTCAACCATAACGAGGACACACTGTAGTGGTGACAAACTTATCACCGTATTTTAATCTTCAGTAGACACGTCTACGATAAAGCCATACTTTAATAGAGAGCTATAGTCTACTATTCAACTTATGTCATTACTTTTATCATTTGTATTAACGATTCATTCTGCTTATTTATTCTAGGGGAAATATAAGACTGCAATAAAAGTGGGAACATAGCGCACCTGTAAACGGCACCAACTGCACTTGATGTTCACGAACTTTGCGCCGAAAATGTCAATTCCTCTCTTCACTAATGAAGCAGAACTAAACGTGGTTTCTTTTCACGAACACCAAAATAGAGTAGACACACCACAATAACCAGATTCTCTGGTTCCCTTTCATCCCATATACCAGGAATATAGCAGCGTAATATGATCTGTAAGCCTCAACAGACATTCTGCATATTGGCATCTTGCTATGAATTTCTGGTTACCATGGTGGTGACTAAGAACCTCAGGAGGATAGATATGTTGACCCCTGTAAGCATACAGCCAAACTCAAATCCACAGTACATCAGTTCAAATCCAACGAATCCAAAACCAAAAAAAAAACAAAAAAAATCAATCAAACTCAACACTAAAACTAAACTACTCTAACCTAAATAAATAGATTAGAGTTTTAAATCACTGAAAACAATGAAGGAACAATGATTTTGTAGTTGTGGTTTTCAAAACGATTGAAACCAAATTTTATATAAAATTTAAATATTTAAGATATTTTCTTTATGAAAATCGATTGATTTGTGTATGTAAGATCAAATGAGAATGACTAAAAACAAATTTGATGAGTTTTGATTGAGAATTGATGAATCGATGAGTTTTGGCTATTGAAAGAGGCGGTTTGTTTTGGAAAAAAAAATCCAATTGTATCAAATAGAAATTATTTGTGAGTGGTTGTATGTTTTATATAATATTTTTAAAAACAAATATCTTAGAAGAATTTTCTATAAAATAAAATATAATTAAAATAATTATGATTGATTTATAATTTTAGAAAATAAATATTGAATTTCAATAGATTTTGATTTGATTTTAATTATAGTTCCATTTAATTTATTTTAACTTTATTTTAGGAGGATTCCCACAAAAATTATTTAAAAAAATTAAAGGTTTTAGCTTTTACATTAATAATTTTATTTATAACTATTATTTAATATAATTAAATTATATGAATTTAAAATTGATTTTTAATTAGTTGTGTTCATAAATAGAGCATTCCATTCCGACTGTGACAACCATACAGTTTAGATGGAATGGAACAACTTACTCCATTCCGAACTCTATTCCTATAAATACTATATTCTATTCCATCCAAAAATAATTCCTACTATCCAAACGCAAACATAAGAGAAGGAATATGAAAAATGTCTGCAGAACTTATACATAGGAGAAACTTATACAACAATTGAACCGTTTGAAATTGGAGAAAATTCAACCATTTCATGGCATCTAATTTTTGAGATTTGATACTAACCTGGAAAGCAAATCCATAGGAGGTTACAACAAATAGATTTACTAGCTGTAATGTCCCACCTGAGGGTGGTACACGTCATCACCATGACCCAATCTCAAGCTCGAGATTGAATCGAAAGGCTTTTGTAGTATGATAAACAATATCACAAAAAAATAATAAAAACATCAATTTTTATTACATCACTAAACAAAAATACAGGAAAATGAACTTATTTACATTACAAGATATAAAAGATATGATACTAGATTCACTCACTCCGGCGATTTCTCTAGTTCCCATGATGATATGAAATTATAGAAAAATAAGGAGAAAATAAGGAAAGGCTCAATAACTATATTATAATACGTAAAAAAGATAAGTTTATATCAAAAAGATTTCAAGTACAATAAAAACATTACTTAAACAATGTAGCAGAAGTATGGAAAAAGGCATTCTTGCTTGCTCATTTTCATAATCAACTCATCAAGGAAAAAAAAACTTGACATTTAAAACACAAAATAAGCATGTGTGCGAGTTCTTGTAACTTGGCATGCTTTGTTAAGCATTATTTTGGTTTGGTGCACATATGGAAATCATACCCCCGCCGACGTACGTCATTGATTACTTGGTCAGGATTTTACTTCCTTGACTTACTTAACTCACAAAACAGCTTATTAAAAGATCTTGTTTAAACTTAACTTGGTAAACATATATGTTGATGCTTAAAACATGTCATAGCGTAACATAAAACATGGCTTTTGCAGGCATAAAGACTTAGTTTTCATGAACAGTTAAGGATTGGTTGAACTACTTTAAAAACTAAACATATATATAGTTATCTTAATTACGTTTGCGTTGTTCTTGTCGCAAGAGACTATGCCTCCCCTTAACTTCACTTGTCACCGATCCCGTCGCTATGCTTAGACCATGCCTCGTCCTTCTTACTTTCTCTCCCTTAGAACTACTTTAGATACTTGTTGCATCTCTTTCTTAACCCTAAACTTTCCTATATATAGAAGTTTCGTTGTCTGACATGTCACAAACGTCGACGATGAGAGGACCACACGTATGGCTGAGGTGTCGCGCTCTCGTTCACGGTTTGACATGCAACGGTATTGTTACAGGCGATATCGAGATTTGGATTGTTATAGGCGATATCGAGATTTGGAAGTCCATCCAAATCCATGAAGTAGATAAGCTTGTCTTCTTCCAACATATCCGAGATTTGGAAAAGCAACTCCGTGAAGCTCTTCACATAGTCCCGAATAGTACTCATTTGACTCAACTTCCGAAGTTGTCTCTTGGCTTCATATTGAGCATTCTCCAGATAAAAGTGAAGCTTAAGATCCTTTTTGAAGTCTTCCCAAGTGTCGAGAGAGAAGACACCCGTTTGAGTGTAATTATAGCGAAGACGCCACTACATGGACGCTGTATCGGAGAGTCACTCTTTGGGTTTTGAATGGACAACACATGGACGCCACCTTCGATTTTTGGGTTTTGAAGAGTCACTCTTCTTAAACTCACAAAAAGAGGTGGTGGCGCAGTTGGCTAGCGCGTAGGTCTCATAGCTCTTCTTAAACTCACTCTTTGGGTTTTGAATGGACAACACATGGACACCACCTTCGATTCTTTGGGTTTTGAAGAGTCACTCTTCTTAAACTCAAATAATGACTCCGACGTCGCTATGGCCGTGGAAAGAGATTGCACTCCACGTCTTTATAACTTTTATTGCGTCCACAGTTGAAGTCCATCCATGAAGTAGATAAGCTTGTCTTCTTCCAATATATTTGAGATTTGGAAGAGCAACTCCGTGAAGCTCTTCACATAGTCTCGAATGGTACCTACTTGCCTCAACTTCCAAAGTTGTCTCTTGGCTTCATACTGGGTATTCTCTAGGTAAAAGTGAAGCTTGAGATCCTTCTTGAAATCTTCTCAAGTGTCAGCGAAAACACCCGTTTGGATGTCGCTATAGCGACGACGGCACCACATGGACGCCGTATCAGAAAGAAAGAGCGCGGCCGTTTTGATCTTCATTTCTTCATTCTCTATGCCCAAGTGATCAAAGTATTGATCCATGTTGAAAAGAAAAGTGTCAAACTCCTTCGCATCTCGCTTTCCTGAGAATGTTCTTGGCTTAGAGACGTCAATATGTGGTCCCTTCCCAAAGTTACTAGCGCCTCCATTTGTTATGGTTGTCTTGCATAATGAAATATCATCCCTCATGACCTTCAACTCCTCTTGAAGAGAAGTCACCACCGTGTGAACATCGTCAACTTACACTTGAAACTCCTTGCGAAGTTTGTCCATGAATGAGTTGAGGACACCTTACAACTCACCTTTAAATACATCTTCTCGAGCTTCAATGATCTCATTGCTTGGAACATCGTCCTCCAACCTCACCACCATCTTTTCCATAATTTCCTGCATCCTTCCGTGTCGTGACTCGAAGGACTTTAAGACATCCTTCGATTTGTCCTCCCTTTGCGCATGGTCACGTTCGCGATGCTCACCTCCTCAACAATCTCAGTCATGTTGTTTGATCTGTCATTCTCTTCTTATTTGAACTTGGCATTGATACCAATTGTCATGGGTTAGATTCTTACAACTCGTGCGACACTCAAACTACTCACCTTCGTTCGAGCTCAGCTTAACTCCAATGCCACAAGACAAAAATAAGAACATCGAAAGAGAATAGAAACTCGAAAGCAAGAAAGATATGTGGATCTCAAGAGAGATATTATTTTTATATTGAAATTGGTTGTTTGACAAATGAGCCAAGACCCCTTTATATACAAGTTCCCCTTTCATAATCAACGGTGAAGATCACAATAATCTAATGGTCTAACGGTCTATATTTTACATGTAGACTTTTCTACTAACCCACTCAAAATAAATCTTGATGGTTTTCTAGATATTTACCTTCCTAGGATAAGCCTTTGTGATTTTCTAGGTCTCTATCTTATTAGGATAAACCTTGATACTAAAATATGACTATCTAAAAACTATAACTTTCTACATGATCATCTATCAAGTAAAAAATCTCACCAACTTACCTCATCCGTAACACATAGCAGACCTGCTGAAGAAGAGGCACCGCAAGTGCATTGGATGCCCACAAACATTGAGCCCAATATGTAAATTCATCTCTTCGCCAGTCAAAGTAAATCTCTGATTCCTCTTTCTCCCATACATTATGTGTACTGGATTGCTACGAATTTCTGGTAACCATGATGGTGACTAAGAACCTTAGGAGGATAAATATGTTGACCCCTGTAAGCATACATCCAAAGTCAAAATCACAGTTTGATTGAAAAGATTGATATACAGGCAACCTTGGCATGGAATGACAACTACGGACCCAAAAATAAATAAAAATATTTGCATAGGTTAAAAATTGAGTTGATACCTTTGAGTTCCGCCTCATTATGAAGACAACAGGGATAACAACAGGGTTAAGACCATCCTTCTCCCCCTGCACTGACCTTTTCCATGATCGGAGCACCTTTGTTGGTATTGTTGTTGTTGAAGCTCCGACTCTTCTGGTTAAGGTATTGAACGAACGGAAGCTTTGAATGGGACTGTTGGAGTTTCATCAAGAGCTCATTACATGAGACGCTTGTTTCTGTTGAAGTTCCCTTTGAAAAGGTTGGCAGAAGCTTCATGATATCAAGATCTTCAGCACAACGGCAAACGCACATCAAGATGGTATTCATGAGTTCTGAATCGACAATGACACCCTTCGATGCCATCTGACTAAGCAAACTAATAATTTCATCTGTGTCACCGCGTGAACAATGGGCTGTCAATAACGAATCATAAGCAAAATTAGTGGGTGTAAAACCTGAAGAAAGCATATCATTGAGAACTCTTTTGGCTTCATCCATCATCATAAATTTTGCAAACCCAGAAATCAGCGTCGAAAAGGTATATTCATTAGGGGATACACCCTGTTGTTGCATGTCTGATAGTAGCGATCTTGCCGTTTCAAAATCAGAGGCTTTAAGGCTCCCTCCAATCATTACATTGAATGTAAAGACATCTGGTTTGCAGCCGGTTCTCTTCATTTCTTGAAACAGTATTCTTGCTTGCTCAATATCACTATCTCTACACAACTTTACTATAAGAGTATTATAGTCAAATACTCGCGGAACAAAGCCATACGCGTTCAATTTCACAAAAAGACCTTTTGCGACATTGACCATGTTCAATCTGCAGAATCCATCAATCAAATTGGAATATGTGGATGGCTCTGGCACTAATCTTGATTCCGTTAGGTTTTTCCATAGTTCCATAGCTTTAGAAAAATTCCCTGCTATCATTTGTCCCCGAATCAGAATTGCATATGTTACCAAATCCGCAGAGAACCCATGGGAGACCATCTTATCTTTAATCTCCACTGCCTGATCAAGACGACCATCCTCACAAAGCCCATGGATCATTATGTTAAATGACACCAAATCTAGCTTAACATGACGCTTACCCTCAATCAATGAGTTGAAAAACTTCTCTGCATCTTCAGTATATCCAGCATCCCACAGCGCCTTCAGAAATGCATTGAACGTAAGAACATGAGGATACATTCCTTTATCTGACATAATGTTCATCACCTGAATCGCATCACTCACCAAAGTTTGCTTGCACAATCCTTTGATAAGGATATTGTAGATTACGCTGTCCGGCTTGGTGCCATTCTTAACCATCAATTTGAACACATCCATGGCCTTGTTAGCCTTCCCATCCTTGCACAGCTCATTGATCAAACTTCCGTATGTAATGACGTCCGGAGTTATTCTTTTCTCGATCATAACACGAAACATCTTCACCACTTCCTCCCAATTACCCATCTTACAAAGAACTCGAAGCATACAATTATAAGTAACCACATTCGGAGATACTCCTTCATCTGGCATCTTATCAAATAGTTCTTTCGCTTTGTCTTCACTTCCTTTTGAAATCAATCCACTGATGATACGATTATAAACTGAAACATCAACATCACGACCACTCATCCGCATCTCTTCCTTCAAATCCATTACTTCCTCAACTCTGCCATCCTTACACAAACAATCAACAACATTAACACACACCGTCAAGCCGGGGTAACAATCCGAACCCTTTATCCCCCGCATCAAACCCAACGCCTCCGCCATCTTCTTTTTCTTACAAAGTGCCACAAGCAACAAACTATAGCTACAAGAATCCGGCCACACGCAACTCATCTCCATCTTCCTAAGCACATCCATTGCCTTCAAAACCTCACCCTTCGCACAAAACCCTTTGAGCACGAGATTCATAATATAAACCCTAAACCTATACCCTCTCTTGATCATCAACCCGACCGCCCCTAGCGCCTCATCAGGCCTCCCAACACTAACAAAGTACTCAACCAACACAGACAACCACAAGAAATCAGGCAAAATCCCCACATGGGCCATCTTCTTACACAACAATGACCCCAATTCATACTCTTTTGCCCTCAAAAGCCTGTCAACAAGCAAAGCAAGGGTACCCCTTGATGGGTTGGTCTCAGATTCAACCCAAGACTCAAACTTTACAACTATTTCATCAAAATTTGAACTGGGTTGTTCACATAAGGTGATTATTTGGGTCTCAAGGTCACTTTTTGGTGCGTTCTTGACGTAGGTGTTGGCGAAGAGATTGGAGAGTGGCGGGATTGTTGAGAAAAGATTGAAAAGAGGGTTTTGGGGATGGGAAGAAGCGAGGGATGAGAGTGTTGAGGATTTCAGAGGTGCCCTCATCGTGGATGTTGAGTACAAGAAAGCATGGATAAGGGTTTGAGAATGAAATGTGAAGGGAAATATGCGGCATCCTGATCTGTGTGCTCTAACAGAGGAGGAGGAAAAATGAAAGGGAGTGAAACTGTAGTAAGTGTGTGCGAGTGAGTTCAGCATTTTAATGGGTATGGTTTTATTATTTGGTTAGGTCTTTTATTGATTTTGATTATGATGGATAAAATTATAAATGAATTAATTAAGATTTTTAAAATTATAATCATTTAATAATTGATTATGATTAAATTATTAATCGATTACGATTTCGATTATGATTAATTGGTTAATTAAACAGTTAAAAAATCGATAAAAAGTGAATGAATAATTATATAAAATGATTCATTTATGAAAAATATTAATTGGTTATACATATATTTGGTTGATTTGGTTAATTGATATATATTATTCAGTTAATTGGTTAACGGTCATCGGTTGCTATTGTTTAGTTAATTTGGTTACGGTTAATCACTTTAACCTGATCGGAACGGTTTTTAATCAGTTAATCGATTTTTAATCAGTTAATTGGTTTTTAATCGTAACCGAACCAAATAAGTAAACGGTTTTACTTTAAAAACTAAAACCGAACCATTTAACTATTCGATTAATCGATTTCGATTTACACGGTTTGATAAACAGTTTCGTAACCATTTTAGCAACCTTACAGTGAGTTTCATTTTGATAGGAAATGGATGAAAAAGAAAGATCAATGGTCAAATTTTTTCTATGCGATGTGTTTGTGAGTTTAAGATATAATGAAAAAGAAATAAATTGAAAAACAATTTGGAAAGATTTTGAATGAAAATTTTCCTTCTCAAAATGATGAGAATTGAAAAAAAAAAAGATTTATTTTTCATTTTTTTTCCCTTTCAAACCCACAAGTAAGGTGGAAAGTGAGGAGAGGGAAGGGGAGATAAAATTGTAATTTTATCTTGATTTATTTATGCGTTGAGAAAATAAAATATAAACTATTTTATTCTATATTTGTGAATTTAAAATAAAAAAATTGTAATAAATCTTTCTGAATTATATGCTAGGAACACTAACCCATGAAACTTATAAAATGTGCGCTCCGTTTATAAGGGTTATACACAAACGTGTGCAATTCTATTAGGTTTCCATGAAACTAGTCAAGAGCCATGTTTGAACCAATTAAAAAGTATATTGCCTCCCAATTCAACCTCACTTTGACAAAAAAAAAATAAAAACTGCTCAATCTCTTCACCGATTCCTCCTCTTCTTCAATCAACCCTAGCAAGACTCAAACGACTAACCAGATCTATGAAAAACAAATGAAACTATCATTAATTAATAATAATTATTTCGATCATTCAACTTACACAAAATTATATTACATAAATATTTCTATCCAAAATGGAGAAATCTTGTCAGCTGCAATGGGTAACAACTACGCTATTGCTGTAGATAATATGTAATCACATTTAACATGATGAAAACACAAAGAACTCACGCAGGAAATTTTTCAATTGATTTAGCCCAACCGGCCATCCCGACCTCATTCCACACATCTTTACATCGAGCATAGCGAGTACTAGCTCGAGCCTTCCCTCTCCTCTCATCTCGAGAGCAATTCACCAACCAATGGAACATCAACACACTGATCTCAAACCTAGAATTAGAAACAAATCTAATCGTAATCCCACTCTTGAATTACTTCTCCATGTTCTTCATCCTCGCCTCTTCCCTCTACACAAGTTTGCCATCATCCTCATCGATCTATAACAACATCAATTTTCTATCTCACCCATTTGGCGTTTAAGGGTGAGATTTTGGTGTTTTAATACTTCCTAATGTCGTAAATCTTTCATCAAATTTGGTTTTTTTTATCAGATTTTCTTTGATTTCTGGAATGAAGAAATATCAATCGAGGAACATTTTCCTCCCCCTCCCCTTAAGCTTATTTTTTCTTTCTCCATCTTCGTCATTTTTTAGGTTAAAGAAATGTAGTGAGGTCAGTGAGGGAACTCTTGCATTCCAAAATCCAAACTTGATGATGAAGCTCCATCTCTATCCTCATTCTCCAGCAAACCCATCGAACCTTAACCTTTTTTCACTCCTTTAAACTGCTCACAAAGCAAAATCAATCAAGATTCGATTTTTGGCAAATGGGTTTCGGTCAATGAATGATAGCGAACTCTACTGCAGGATTTGATGGCAGAAGTGAGTGATTCAGTTCTATCAAGATGACTGCACATTCATTGATTGAGTTCATGGTCTATAATTCGATTTTGACATTGTGTTTGAGAATTTAACGACAGTAAAGGCTTTTTGCAGATGGAGTGGGGTAAAATACATATTCCTTTCAACTTTTTTTAATGTTTTGATTTTATACCTATATCGATTCAAAATTTAACACACATATAAAAAATAAATATAATTTTTTATAAATTTATCGTAAAACATTAATGATTTTTTACATATTTCAACCTAATACATATTATGGAATGATACGACGTGATTTAATATGAAAATAAGATTTATAACCCATGTATATAGAATAATACAAAATATATATATATTACAAAATTTATGAAACGGAAAGATTAATATTTATAAATTTGATAAGGTTAAGTGCTCCCTGACTTATAATTTAACAGGATTTGTTGTCATTTCAATTACCTTTTATGAAATTACCTTTTTATCTTTATTTCAATTATACAAAACTAACAGTCACGGATCGCCTACTACTGTATCACAACAAACTGACCATTTAAATACTACCGTATCACAACAATGGCGGCGACGACGACGACAACAATTCCTTCTGTGCCCTTCCTCTTCCTGGTCCTAGTGTGTCACGATGCTGTTGCTTTAGCAGTCGCTGTGGACGGCCTCCATGAGTATATCAACAAGCCCAACACAAGGATTGCAGTCCCCGCTACAAAGCCAGGGGGTAGAGCCGAGCCAGCGCCAAGGTATGGCAGAGGCAATGTGAATATGTAAATGGACATCGGCACTTTGGGACAGCATAATAATGGAATGGACAAGATGTCAGCATAATTAAAAAAACTAAGCAGGGGGAGTAGAGCACGAAGATGAGGAGGAAACAGAAGAGGATTGAACCTGAAAAAGTTGCAGCTAGACTTGAAAGTACAGCATCAGAGATCTTTATAAGATGCAACAAGGAGATGTTGAACCCCATATTGACAGCAACAAATAGAAGAGGCAATAGAGGAGCACCTTCGCATCCTGCGTCCAGCAACATAAACAATATGAAAGCAATGAGACGAGCTTTTGCTCTCGTTCTATAACTTGATGTGGCAGACACCCCAAGCAAGGAACACCAACTCATGCATTAAGGAAATGACGTCACTATCATCTATACTATTAGGTTCAATAGATGAGTTCAATAACATGAATCCTCTTTCTCTCAATGTGCTCATCCTAGTGATTAGCAACGTTGGTCATATCGTTTCTTACAATCTCATCCTATGTTTTCTTTGGTTTGCCTCTGCTCCTTTATGTCAAAGAATCATGTGTCCAACCATCTCAAACAATTACCTTCATGTTCTCTACATTCAGGGCAACTCGTAGATCCTGAGGAATATTGCTTATTGTCCTTCAGATACCCTCACTAATCCTTTTATCCACCTAAGCATTTTCAATTGCATCTATGCTTAAGATTAGACTCAGTTTCATCTAGTAGATAGCTCTTAAGAAAGGGGGCCATACGACGACTCAAATCTTTGGCTGAGGTTGGTATCCTGCGACATGGAGGGCTCAGGTTCATTCAACTTCTCGAAAATTGCTAGGCGAACAAAAGATTTCCACAGTTTCATGTCATCGACATTAGCTTTAGCTGATGATGTCATTCAGCAACAGCTCAACACAGGACAATTATGGATCCCCTCTGATTAAGTCCTAAAGGAGAAAAATAAAAATAAAAACGGTATTCACATCCAGTAACCAGAACATAGCAAGAACGCCAACTGTTTAAAACACGAGAGAATGCAGCCTATTAGAGATGTAAGAACAGCTGTTAAAATGGAACACTTCACTTTCAGTATATGCTACATATAACTTCAAGCGGAGATGATAACCAATACTAAGTTATTGCTTACCGGAAGATAAGAACAGCTGTTAAAATGGAACACTTCAATTTCAGTATATGCTACATATGACTTCAGCGGAGATGATAACCAATACTAAGTTATTGCTTACCGGAAGATAAAGTAGTTAAATTAAGAAAGCATGCTGCGCCGTCTTTGAGATAAGATGGCAGTTGACTAAAAGGTATTCCCCACAGCTTTGACAACAATGGTAAGAGAAGGAAAATGAAAACAGCCTGCAAAGTTTATACATGAGGGGAACTTTACAGCGATCGCGAGAGGTTTAAAAATGGCCTGTGAGCTCAACTTTAAGATTTGATTACTAACCTGGAAAGCAGATCCATAGGAATTTACAACAAATAGATCCACAGAACCGCCCTGAAATGTACATCACAGAATCGAGTCATTAAACTAATACAAAACAAGATTCTATTTATCACAGCTCTGGGTTTGATTTTCGCTTGCTTTACCCCCCAAAAAAAAAAGATTCTATTTATCACACATGCATAAGACCATTTCACTGCTACTGAACCCTATCTAAATATAACCTTTTCATCCCTTTCAAAGGTAACTGACAGAGCTCATTCTCAGTATATCAGTCATCCTCATTTCAATTGTATTTTTAACAGCCATCTCAGCATATTTAGCTGTTGCTTGTCCGCATGGACCACATCATTTCACAGTTTTACTTTCTATTCCAATTCCCTTGATTTTTCAATGATGTCAGGGTTATAAAAGAAGGTGTCAGGTGCTAAGGCTAGATGGCGTTGGCATATAAGCGGTACGAGATCTCAAAACGGCCTAAAAGGCACCTACACATCTAGGCATCTCGCCCTCAAACTTTTGCTTTGTAGGTGTAGCTCTACCAGAACAGTCTGTAGCTTCAAGTGTCTCCTGTGCCTCCTAATGCTTCATTTGTGGCTTGCAACAATTACCAGAAAGTGCATATAAAATAGAAATATACAACCCCAGTATAGAAAACCATTTTGGCATCAATCTAGGCCCCTGCCTCGACGCGTAGGCATAAGAAGGTGGTACTATTGCCTCGCTTCTTATTGCTTTCTGACATTGGCTGAAGATAAAATGAAATGCATGATAAAAGATTATTATTCCTTCTCTAATTGGGCCATTATTTAATCCTACCTGGTCATTAATGGTTGAAACCACGGACCTGGTAATCAGCTGATTCTGCAAAGCATCATCTAAATGTTCCTGTTTGGTTTCCAAATTTTTGTTAACTAGACCAGCAACTCTGGAAATGATTGTGAATATATGCTAGATTTTTTTGGGGTGCTAGCATAGTGGTCGACTAGCGCACCTTTGAATAGCTATATACTAATTTTGGTTCCTGTACTCCATCTTTCCCTTTTAACCAACAGGGTAAAACTGACAAAGCTGACAACAAAAACACCTTGAGTTTTACTTCAAGCTTTGAACATAGAAGACAAATCAAATTCAAATAGCATATCACCTTCAGTTTCTTAGCAGCATCTATAAAAATTACTTCCTGCAAGAAAAAACGCAAATCAAAGTGAAACCAGGGGTCAGAAAAATAACACAACCATTAAGGTAGGACTCAGTACAGAAACAAGGAGAGATCATCAAGTAAACAAAATCAACAAACATAATTGCTATTACCTTCAAAATAGTATCGGCAGCTTGAAACAAGAATGAAAGTATCATCAAAAGGCTCCAAAAGATGCCAGTTTCCTTCAATGAGGGGCCAGAGCTAGAACCACTGCACAAGATGGAGCACATGGTAAAAACTCAAAAAGCCATGAAAAATAATTATTAAAAAAAAAAGAAGAAGAAAAATCTAACCATCATAACATTACAAATCTGTTTGGAGAAAATACTGTATTACATCTAAAAGCAATAAACGATGGTTTTTTTTGGGAAATTTATCTACGAGACACGTTGAAAGGTTATTAATAGATTAAAAAAATGGATGCTACCAGTTACGACAAATCGCACTGAGGTATAACCTCATTCAAATCCAACCACTTCCTTATTTATTCTCATTTACCTTAAGCTAATTCCCACTTAACAGTGATGAATGTGATGAGATATAATCTTCCGTAGTAATGGACTAGGGTTCATAAGACAGGCTGCCTGATACTTTAGCATCATTAGGAGTTAAAAGAAATATAGTATTGGATGCGTTTTCACATTTCAGACAAAATTCTAAGACATGCAAAAGTTTTTTCTGTCATGAAAGAAGCACAATCCAGCAACTGCAGAAGTAATTTGACCACACGGATTGGATGTTAATCTGTAATAAAGCAGGGATGACAAATTATCATGGAAGAGATAGAGCAATGCTTGCCTTGCTACTGTAATGATTACACCGACAGACACTAAAAAGCAACCAACCAACTGATTGACACTGTATCTCCTGCCAAGAAAAATAACCGACAGAAGAAGTTGCCACACAAGAAAAGTCTGCAAATGAAATGAAGGCCATGTCAGTCCTAATTATTCTTAACAACAGGATCTTGTGTCTTTTAGATTACTAGGCAATTTTATGAAGCAGGCTTTATGGTCATGGTTTGCTGAACCGGATTGAACCGGCCGGTTTAAGGGTGGGGTATCCAGTTCCGATTCATGGGTTGAATCGATGGTTTAGCAGAATCAATTCTTAATCGGTTGAACCGAAGGGTTCAATTACCGGTTCACCCCTTGAATCGGTCGGTTCAAGACTGGTTCGACCAGTTCAATTAATATACGTAGAAGATGCTCCAGGTGATGAGGTTGACGATGATTTTCGCTATTTTAGCTAGTCTAACTATGATAGTGGTTGTAATGACTCTTCTTTTAATTGAGTTCCGGATATCGTGGTGACACTCATTAGTCACTAACAAATACTTTCGTGTTTTATGCTTGTATATTGCAGCGTTTATCTTTCTTTTAATGATAGTTGATTATTCTAAGACAAGTTATAATCATTTATATATATAAAAAAAGAACTTATTTAGTTTGACCTGAACCGTTCTGGTTCGATCCGGTTCTTAACTAGTCAACTGAACTGATGAATAAAATCAATTTTCAAAATCCCTATTCCAGTTCTGATTTCGATTCAGAAAACCTTGTTTATGGTTCACCAGACATACCGCAATACTTAATCAACCATATAAACTGTTGTCGATAAGAACATTATGTTACGGGTCAGGTTGTGATATTTCATAATTGTATCCCTACGGTCATATCAGATATATTTCTTCATCTGTGAGACAGCTATTATATATGAAGTTAGATCCTAATCAAAATTAATATAGTTTTCTCCTAAATTACAAGATCAAATGGCCAACCAATTATGACATACTTACACTTGCACTACAACTCAAAATCCTCTCCAAAATGACTCTTCCCAAATGACAAGAACATCATTATGGAAAATTACAAACTTAAGAGAATTGCGAACAACCAGAAAACCAGGTCATGACAAAAAGACAACCAAAAACAGGTTTTGGCAACAGGTAATAACAAAGGAAACAGGATTACTTGTCAATCCTCACCTGGGACAGTATTGGGATTGAAGCGCCGGAAAGCATTGCTGGTCAAGAGAGGAAAAAAAGCTATTAGTCCTGTAGGAGGCAGGAGACATTTGGTGTGGAACAAAGGAAAACATTACAGGTAATAGAAGGTAAGTAAACCTTATCAGAACTAGGCACAAACATTGATAAGTGTAGAGAATACTAGTATATATACTCCTTTTTGTTATCAATGAACACAACACTTTTCCTAGCAAATCTACATGGTATCAGAGCTAACCCTAGCCGCCGTCACCAAACCCATCTCACACAACCAACTTCCCCGCCGAGGGCGGTGTCTGGCTTCTCCGACAATCGTCGCCAATCCAACTGTTCGTCCCTCATATTGGCTTCGAATCTCCGACGATCTCAACTTTTCGTCGCCAATCCAAGATCTCAACTCAGAACTCAACTGTTATTCGAATCTCCCTCAGATTCCCTCAGATCTCAACTGTTCGTCGCCAATCAAAGATCCCCGACGAGACCCAACCTCGGATTAGCTTCGAATCTCCAGCGACGAGCAGAGATCTATACGTGGAACACCACCTGACGACGACCCCAATGACGTGGAATAGAGACCAATCGACGACGAAGAAGGATCCGACGACAGGACAGTAGATTCCGCCTCTCTTCGGGCATCCCCGACCCAAACAACATCCCTTTGGAAGATGAGCTTCTTTGGGGACTGATCTGTCGGCATCATCGTTGATTTGTTTGTATATTATCCACGGTCTCTTCTTGAGCTGCAGATTCTTCTTAACCATTTCACTGTCTTCTAATTGAGAAGACGCACTCGTTGGTGGTAATGCTGGCTTAGAAGCACGTCGGGCCTTGGAGATCACATGCTACCCAACTCCTATACTTTCTGACCTTTTCAAGGTGAAGGCGGTTAGTGATACAAACCCAAGAGGAGCTGATAGACCTTCTTCGTGATCTGCCTTGGTAAAGCCCACTTTCCCTTCTTCGACGAATTTTCCGGCAATATCTCGATGACCATGGCTCATTCCTCGAGTTCCTCTTCCACCTTTTCTGCATCTGGAATAGATTATGCGACCTCAGATTTCAAGAATGATCTTCGGTTGACCATCATCTCTCTTTTTGGGTGTAGTAATTACATGGAGTGGTCTCATTCGGCATCTCAAGCTCTCGTCGGACGTGGTCTCTCTCACCACTTGACCTCCTCTCCACCAACACCGACTGATACCACCTATGCGACATGACTTCGTGACGACAATCGACTCTTCTCTCTTCTCACCAACTCTGAGCGATTAGATTTGCCGCATGGTTGCATACCTTGAGATTGCCAAGGAGATTTGGGAACAAGTTAAGGCTCTTTTCTCCTCGAAAGATAGTTTACAGCGGCTATATGATATCTTCCGGACCATGGCCACCGTCGATCCGAAGTACGACATTTCGTACTTTGTTGCTCAGTTTCAGGATCTCTTCCAGGAATGCCTTCACCATCAGCCATTGTCCACTGATCTGACCACACAGCGCTCGCTACAAGAGGCTCTTGTTGGTGCCATGTATCTTACTCGCCTTCCGTCCTATCTTGATAGTGTTCGCTCCACACTACTCTCAGCCGGAGGCAATCCCGCCTTGACCAGCATTTTTACGATGACTATACGAGTTCCTTCTCTGACTACTCCTGACTCGATAGCACCTGCCTTTGCCCTTGCTACACAGGATTTGTCTCATGACAGTCGCACTTTTGACCGTGGTCGTCCTCATGGTGGAGCAGCGGGATTCAGGTGGTCGTAACAGTGAAAATTTACACTGCACACACTATTATCGATCCAATCATGTGGAGGCCACTTGCTGAAAAAAACATAGGTATCCTGATCAGTCACCAGCTCCTTCTGCTCAGTAGGTGTCAGTTGAGATATCCTCGACTTCCACCTCCACTGATGATCTTTCCTCCCATGAGCTTTACTCTGTTCGAAGACTTCTATCTCGATCAACGCATATCATCACTGCCCTTAGGTATAACATGCCTCTCTAGTTCATCCTCATGTATTATCGATTCAGATGCAACAGATCACATCACTCAGTCCACCATTCCCTCTATGACTGAGACGCCACATCAGTTCATCACAGTTGCCGATGGAAATACCGCTCATGTGTTGGGTTCAAGGTCTCTCTCTCACTCCCTCTCTTACTGTTCCATCTGTTCTTTCAGTACCTTGTTTAAGATACAATTTATTGTCTGTGAGTCGTCCAGGCTCTATGGAAAAATGACACATGTGATGTTGTTCCCACTCCTCCATGCTAGTCTTGTGTTAGTTGTCGTTGGATCTACACCGTAAAGTACAATCCCGACGGATCAGTTGCAAGATTAAAGGCTCGTCTTATGATCAGAGGATTTATCCAACATGGTATTGATTATGAAGAGACATTTTCTCCAGTAGCCAAGCTCAATACTGTTCGCGTACTGGTCTCACTTGATGCGCACCATTCATGGCCATTGTACTAGCTTGACATCAAGAATGTCTTTCTACATGGTGACTTGGCAGAGACTGTTTACATGCAGCAGCCTCCCGGGTATGAGACTGCGGGGGAAAACCATATGTGTCGCCTTCGAAAGTCACTGTATGAGCTCAAACAATCTTCACGAGCATGGTTTGAGAAATTCAGCAAGGATGTACAGGTCATTGGATTCTTCAGGAGCTCTGCAAATTCTTCACTATTTGTTCATCGACGTTCTCAAGGGATTGTGATACTACTTGTTTACTTTGATGACATTATCATTACTAGGGATGATACAGTTGGAATTGTCAAGGTGAAAGCTCATCTCTCAAAACAGTTTCATACCAAAGATCTGGATACTCTCAAATACTTTCTAGGGATTAAGGTTGCTAAGCAGAGAGAATCTCTTCTTCTAAATCACAAGAAATAATGCTTGGATCTATTAAAAGAGTCAAAATTTCTTGGATGTAAACCAGTTGACACTCCAATAGAACAAAATCTTAAGCTTTCCAACTTTACTGATGAGTCAGACATTATTGTTCCAAATCCAGACATGTATCGGAGACTTGTTGACAAACTTATATATTTGACTGTGACTCAATCGGATGTATCATTCGTAGTGAGCTTAGTCAGTCAGTTCATGCATACTCCAAGAAAGTCTCATCTTACAGCTATTGAGCATATTTTGAGATATTTGAAGAAGTCTCCTGATCAGAGCCTCCTCTATAGACCTACAGCTACCCCCTCTCTCACAGCATATACTGATGCTGATTATGCTGGGTCTCCTGATGACAGACGTTCCACCAGTGGCTACTGTACATACTTTGGTGGAAATCTAATTACATTGCGAGCCAAGAAACAAACGGTTGTACCTCGTTCCTCAACTGAAGCAGAATATAGAGCTATGGATCTAGCTACTTCTGAGTTGACTTGACTTGAACGTCTCCTATCTGAACTCGGTGTTCAGTTACCTAGTCCTCCAGCTCTCTACTGTGATAATAAGACTACTATCCACATTGTTGAGAATCCAATCTTCCATGAGCGAACCAAACACATAGAGGTTGACTGTCACTTTATACGTGAAGAGGTTCAACAAAGGACAATCCAGTTACACCATATACCAGCTGGTGACCAAATGACAGATATCTTCACAAAAACCTTACCTCGACCTTTTCATTGTCATTTCACCTCCAAACTGGGCTTATTAGACATATATGCTCCAGTTTGCGAGGGAGTGTAGAGAATACTTGTATATATACTCCTTTTTGTTATCAATGAACACAACATTTTTCCTAGCAAATCTACAATAAGATTATGATTTTAGGAATTCAGTGGGTAAAATATGGAATGGATTGATGAGCCAACATTTCAGTATCTTGTTCCACATAGTCGAGAAGAACCAGAGAAAAACAGTGAACCAGAAAAGTCATACTTGCAGCTGCCATTCCAGAAGCTGCAGCAATAGCCTCCAAGAGACCAACACCAAGAAATGGAGCTTTCGGCAAGGAAAGCATTTCATCAGTCACAATACCCATGCGATGCCGGACATACAAAATAGAGAAATATACAAGTACATATCTGCAACAAAAGATATTAACTGATAAGAATGACTAACAAGGTCTAGGAAACATCTCTGCACAAGGTATATAAAAATCAGAATCTTCGCATTCATTTTTCACATCTGATTGCAGAAAAACAGTTTATCTTGCTTCTGTAAGGACAACCCGCTCATTCGGAAAGCCAGCTTGCAGCACATGCTATACACTACACGCTATTTTTGAAAAGGTTATCCTTAAGGAATCACTCTTTGGTTCACCGAATAGCCCGCAATACACTTTATTTTTATTAAGAAGAAATCAACTGAAAATATAGGGGTTATGTTCAATAAAGGATCACTTCACTTTTTTAGCTAACAGGCTCACAGTAGAAAATCTAATTGTGTTCTTATCTCCCCCATATGCAGGCAAGCTTCAGAAGGACCAGATGGTAAATTAGAGTGTTATTTAATCTTTATCATATATCCCAATCACTCATCAAGTGCAGGAAGAGATATTTTATAACTACAATAATACACTTGAGACGACCAAACTACACCCATGGATCTCGTAGTGTGTCATGGGATGAAAACCTAGATGGCTACGGACATAAGATCACTTAGCTGATTTCGAAGATCAGGTCAGACTATAATCAAAATATATTATTAATACAGATTACAGAGCATCAGGTCTCCACCCTGATACTGGTAAAGATAATACTGGAAGGTAGTTTCGCAACTTAGTTTCTACCTCAAATCAAAGCACAATCTTGATAAAATTGTGCAGAAGTACGGCAAGGAGATTGCTGAACATATTCTGCCTCAGTATCTACCACTACTATTCAAAAGAGAGATCTTAGCCTCCTAGGATTAAGATTTGGGTAGAGGAGTTCTCAAGTGTCATACAAGTACTACCACTACCCATGCACCAGTACAAGTTAATGCGCCACCACACAACCAGTGCTTCCAGCCAAAAGGCAAATCGCTTGAAAGGTGTAAAGATACATGATTAAAGTTCAATTGATCCCCTTGTGCTTTGAGTTCTTGGCATTTGCACCCCCTGTAATATGAAAATATATTGATGACCCCTTATCAGGCCTATTCAGGGGATCATGTTCCAAAATTTAAGGGGCTTATGTGCCTTAGGGAATTTCTCAAAGCAGGGGGAAGTCATCTGCCAACTTCCAAAGTTTGGGGGGATCATCGGCCCATCGCTGACAGTTTGAGCGGGTAATCCCGAGATAATTATGCTAGGCATCTTCCACTTCTTCCCGACTAAAAGATGGAGATAGAAGAAGGGATATTTTTGACAACCAAAGCACCCTTGAATACACAACACCTATTGGCTAAAAAGATAATACATCAAATATTATGAAATGATAATTTGCAACAGAACTGAGAAAGAGAGTACACAAACCCAAATGTAGCAAGCTGCGCAAGGAAGAAAGGGTACTGCTTAAGTGGAACCAAGGCCAGCTTATACAGCACTCTGTTACCTACCCCCAAAACCACCGTAGCTGCAGCTGCGACCATTATCTCTGCAGTACGACCACCACGATTCTCTCTACTGGACACTGATTCCTGAACTTCCCCAGCATCATCTCCACAGGAAGAGGCTCTAAATTCCTCCTTATCATTGTCATCTGATCCCGTCAAGAACCCATGACAACCTACACTTTTGATCACCAAAAACCAGCGTTTCCTTGTTGCGTGCAGCTCAATCGTTCGCCATTGACCAATGAACCCGTTTGGTTTTACGTTCCATAACTTTTTTGTGCCAAGGGAATTTATAGAAGGCAATGTGACTACGCCGACAGTGACCCGGTGTGAACATTGAAACATAATTTGATGAAATACCTGCCCAGTAGAATTCGTTTGTAACAAGAACAAACCTCTAATTCCATATTAAGAAAAACAGAAGCCCAGAGCATATGAGAGAAAAGAACAAAAACAAAGCTATTGCTGCCTTACGTCCACCTTCCTCCTCTCAATATAATCACAATTTTTGGCAAACTCATTACCATTCGACACGCGTTTTGCAAAACATTGTCATTCCACTAAATAACACAAGAACTGTTATTGCTATAAACAATTTTACACAAAGAAGTCTTCGAACATTCCACAATGCAAATCATAGTTCATCTTGATTGTTATCCAAGAACACATCCGATAGATGAACTCCAGCTACCAGCTTAAAATTCCATTAATTGATATACATTTGTGGGTCCCCCGCCCCCAAAAGTTCGGACTTTTGAGTTGGTCATCAACATGATATAAGAGCTGATTGTGACATGAGATCATTTGTTCGTTCATTCTCGGCTAGTGCCATCCCTATTTAACTGCCACTTGTTATGTGGCTTACCACATGGACTCGTTTGGCACTTGGTATGTGATGGGCAATTGCATGTTTCACTTTTTCATGTGAGGGGAGTGCTAGATACTCCCTACATCCCTGGTTTTTGCATTGTTTTGTCAAATCGGGTTGTCCCACAATGTTTGCAACAGTGTCTTATCTGAAAATGTTTTGTCATAAAAAATACAAATCTACCCTTAGCTAATGCCACATCTTTATCACCCCACTATTATTTTTCTTTCTCACCTTTCATTCTCTTCTGTCGCAAGGGTAGGTTAGTAAAAAAGACAAAAAATCAACACACTCCTAAATCCTTAAGGCTTTGTTTGTTAGTTTTAATAGGGGGAGGTGAGGTGAATGAGAGTGAAGTAAAGGAAAGGAAAGGGAGATAGAGTATATATCGTTATTTTGGTTCTGTTTGTGAGTTTAAAAAGTAATCTTAGATTACTCTTTTTTTTTTTTTTTGTGAGTTTAAGAAGGAAGGAAGGTAATGTGATAAATTTACCCTTATATCCCTTCCTTTGTAGTGTAGAATATTTGTTAATTTGAGCATGGGGACAATATTCTTTTGCTCCACTTTACTTTACTCTCCTCTCAAAACCCCTCAATTTTGGGAGTTAAGAAAATGAAGTAAAATTGACAAACTTTACACACAAACAACTAACCTCCCCTCCAAAAAAGGGAAAAAAAACTCACAAACAAAATATTAGGAGGGATTCCTATTAAAATCTCTACCATTCCCTCCCCTCCCCTCATATTTACAACTCACAAACAAGCCCTTAATCCTTGGCCCGGGTCAATTTGTTGTAAAATATACTGAGATGAAGACAGTATATATTCATGACCTTCGAATATAAGTTCGAACTTCGGTACCTAACACATTATGATTTCCTATCACTTTTTTCTAAAACAATCCACCTGATTTGTAACACAATAATTTTCAGCACGAAACAATCCGAATCAACCCATGCCACAGAATAATCCCCACAACCCAACAAGTCCGAATCGAATCCCAAATCACCGAAATCCAAAAACCAAACCGGAGCTGACTGACATGGAGAGAGAGATCGTATCAATCGAATTCAAATTTCGATGAATTTAGAGAGAAAACTACAGATCCAAGAAGGAGAAAGAGATGTACCTGGGCGGTATGATGAGAGCCGTGCTTGTGGTTTGGGAGTTGTCGCCGGCGACGAGTGAGGCGATGGATCGCATTCAGAGCGTGGAGAGTTGTGGAAAATTGAAAATGGAATCTTCGTTGATTAAAAGGAAACGGGCACGGCCACGAGGTAAAGGGCGAAGAAAAAGATGAATGAATTATTTGAGTCTCTGTATGTCAGCATGTTGGGACCCAACAGAAATGGATCCACGCACAAGCACAGCACAACTGCAGTTGGAAATTTGAGTTTTTGGATTAAAAATTGAAGGGTTCAAATTTATTGAATGATTTAAGAATTATTTTTATTTTTTGATTGAATTTTTTATGGATATCAAATTATTTTTTAGGTTTTATTTTTTTAATGTTGTTATTTTCTTAATAAAATTTTAATTTTTTCTCAGTTTTTCTAACTACAAAAAAAAAATCTAAATACGATTGCATCTTCTACCATCGAGGATCCAATTCCTAGACCAACACCCTCGCTTATCTGAATGATTAACCGAGATGTGTATGAAATTTGTTGAGCTTTCTTATGAATATAGCGAGACATTATAGTTTTTCGATAACTAAATATATTCCATCTGTTTCATATTAATCGCAATATTTTTTTTATTGACCATTTTTTTATTTGATCAGTCTCAAAAAAATTATTTAATAACTTTAATAGAATTATTTAGAAAGGAGTGGATGTCAGGGGAGACTATTTGAAAGGTAATTGTATATGGCACCTACGGCCTAGTAAAGTCCATGAGAGTTATGGAAGACATTGCATGACGTTCGAGGTTTGAAACATGGCGATTGCTATTGTGTTTGATGATGGATTGAATTCGCATTTTGTGAGGTGAACAATGACATGAACACACTTTGTATTCCATGGATTCCTTGACTCCCTTTTGGTTGGTAGGATTGTCTTGACTTGATGTAAGAACACGGATAGTTTGCGTTTGCGTGCTAATAAAAGGTAAATACTCCATTCGTTAAGGACGTGAGTGAGGAAGTCGTGCGTGAAAAAGGAAATCCAGTCGGGCCAAAGGATAATAGCAATGACAAGGAAGAAAACCACCATGACGGCTGACAATGATGATGGTGTAACAGGCTTTGTGGCGGAGAAGGCAAGGAAAGGGTCCAGAAAAGCTGTAGAGACGGCCTTTCATGTAGGAGAGGCAGCGGCGCAGGGAATGGAAGAATCATGGGGAGCCATCAGGGAGACTACTCAGAAGATCAGAGACACCGTGCTAGACGATGACAAGAAGGGTAAGGATGATGACGACGACCAGAAGAGGGGGAATAAGTAAATCATTCTTAGATATGGGTTTTCTGTTGTTTGATGAGAATAAAGGCATTGTAGAGCACGCTAAGGATCCTACAGGTTAGTACTTGTAATGCCCGAGCTCATGTTTCTTTCCGAACTTGTGCAATCCTGTGTCCTGTTCCGTATGTGTAGACGACGATTTGTCAATAGCAGACATCTGCACTTATGAGCACTTTCTCGTTTATGTGTTCTTTTAAGCATGGAAATAGTTCGTGCTTCATATATTATTAACCATTCTGGAAATAGTTCCCCTCCCATGTTCAGTCCTACACCGGAGAACATGTGGCTGTAGGAATAACAGAATTTCGAAGGATAACAAGAACTTATTGACGTAGCGGTGAAACATTGAACTGCTCTTCATTAAAGGCTCAAGCTCCCTTGGATTTGGCCTCATGTCTGGCAGGCTCGGACGTTATTTTCCTTCACTTGATGCTGAACCAGCAAAACAGAAAGCAAACAGCTTGTTAGTCCATCAAAATGAAAGTCGAGCTAGTATGCTTATGGCTATATGGTTATGTTTCCTCGGTTGTACCTTTTGCAATCAATAGAAGGCGAGATTGGAACGTCCAAAGAAATGCCACATTTCTCGGGAAGCAATGCAGCCATCTCAAGCTTCACACCAGGGTTGTTAGCCGCAGCGGCTTTGATGCAGCTGCAAATATCCTGCTTGTTTTCTGTGGTGGTAGCCATCGTCTTGCAGTTGCCAACACCGGCACAGCAAGCAGGGCTAGGGTCACCACCATGAGTCAAGAACGGCAAGCAGGAGATCAAAGCAGAATCCACCTGACCACATGGTACTGAGGCGACTCCTGGTCTGACCATGAGCGAGGCCAAGGCGAGGATGACAAGAGCCGAGATGACTTGGGCTTTCATTTTGGTAAGCGATGAGGAGATCTGCAATGTTGTTGCTATAACTGTGATGGGGAATGAGGCATATCAGGGTCTTTATGCAGATGGAAGAGTACAAGGCTTTTTGTAGAGCAAGGGTTGATGTGTATGGGCTAATCTGGTCCATCTTCTTGGAGTGAGTGATGCTTTAACAAACCTTATCATCATGGGTGAGATGTGAATAACAGGGTCGCTGGTGCGCAACATAAAAATTGCGTACGATCCTTGGCTACAGCATTTTCATCACGAGACCATAATGTAACATTGCTGTGGCCGATGTTACGGTGTTGATTCTAGGCAGTTTATCAGTCCGGATGATCTGTAGGTTATCAGGTTAGTTCCTAGTTCATCTGTTGGTAACGAAGTACTGTTTGATGTATTTTAGAGCCTCCATCATCTGTCCAATTTTAGCTCATATCTAAACAGTAGAGTGCCTTGACCGATAGGCTAGACAAATACTACTAGGGTAAGATTATGGCATCTCAATGTGTTTTAGTCGACGTCTTGACTTTCCGCTGTTCTGGCAAGGTTATGCTGGAACTGAATATCTTCTGCAAAACAAGCAAGGTTGCATTCCAAGTAACGACTGCACAGTAGCAATGAGCTGCAGGAGTTTGAGGCAGCCAAGATGAGCTCCTAGCGTCTCGAGGTGATCACATTACACTTACAGCCATCGAACGGAGCATTCTATATACAACTATAGTTCATCTATGGAACTGTAATTGGAAATATCAAGAAGAGCTCCAGAAGATTCACGCTGAAACATGAAATAATCTGTTTACAACATAGAGCAGAAATATGAATCTTCGCACCCAATACCAAACAAGAATTGTCAACAGCAAAGTAGGGAGGCAGAAACCAAGAGTAAGGTAGACGATGATCACGAAAACCTGACTACAATTACAGATATATCATCTGTGCTTTTCCTTGATAAAGCCTCTTCGACAAGACGTTCTGCAGCTGCTTGCGGATCTTTTATATCCTTAATACGGTCAATCGCCTCTTGGTTAGACATGACCTGATCCATGTTTAAGAACAGAATATCCATCAGAGCACCCACAAAAGAAGCGAAATAGAGCAGAAAAATTCTATCAACAAATGACGCTTTTAAGTTTGGCTAGTAAACAGTTCGTTATCAAGTTAACCAGTCCAAGGACAGATAACAAATTGCAGAAAGGATGAAAGACTAACATGCCAGATGCCATCGCTAGCAAGCAGAATGAACTCTGTCTCATCGTCTATCATCTCCGTCAGTACATCCGGTTCTGAGCTAAGATGTTCCTTTAAGCTCTTGTCCCCGAAAGCCCTCGCAACGGCCAACTGCCCGTCAACACGAGCAACATCCCCTGAGCCACAATCCAACACCCACCTCAAAATCCCCAATGCATCAAGATACTCAATCGGTTAAGGTTTCTAGGTCAAAGCAAATTGCAATGCAACACAAGACATGAATCTGTCATCAAACCAGCAATCTATTTACCAGGAAGAGTTAGCACAAAGCCTCCGCGTTCCTCGATATCCTTCCTCTCCTTCGAAGGCTCATGATCAACTGAAAGTTGCTTAGCAGTTCCGTTTCTGCATATAACAGCCCGAGAATCTCCAACATTTGCTACGATGAGCTTCTCATGGTTTATTAAGATGGCAGTAACTGCAGTAGAGCCGCCTCGGCCCAAATCACGAGATTTCTCCAAGATCTTGGTGTCAGTGACATGGTATGCACTCCTGATCGCATTCTCAGTCTCCGTCCAAAAGTCAGGCTAGTTGCAAACAACACATAAGAATGTCAATAAAACCATTCTCGTCGTGGATGCATAGACAACAGCTTTATGGGCATTATTTAGTTGTCGCAGTGGAGCGTTTGGGTAAGAACACCATTTTGCAATGGAAGAAATTGATAACTATATTCAAAAGTTATACCTCTTTCAGTATGTTGTCAAACAAGTGAGACCTTAGATGATTAGGAACCTCAGAACTCGCGTGCCCATCAAATATCGCATAAAGACCGAGCTCATTGCTATCGACTTGTTTGATTTCAGCGAAGAGATAGTCCTCCATAGAGTGATGTGATTTGCCCTCGACCAAATGAAAGCCATGAGTAACATTTCTCTGTATCATCATCTCTTCGACGCCTGCGTCACCTGATGAAGTCCTTCCTACCATACACACCTTTTCCTGCGCAGCATTGTAATAGTATAGAAGCACACTGATCTATTGATGGATGTTCGCAGCATATCAGATTGATTGAATTAGAGATATGCATTCGGATCTTAAGATACAACAGACTACCACGCTTCGGTTTTCTCCTATTTTCAGTGAAAAGCGCCAATTAACTATCGTCGAGACTATATGGCATGAAGAAAGCAATAGTACTCAAACACTGAATTTTGATGTGACTGTAGCATTTTTATGTGAGACAATCACTCATCCAATTGATGGCGCCCGCTGAATCAGGGTTTCGTCACAAAAATGACTTTGCAACCCTGATTTGGTCTGATAGACCTAACACAGACAATCCCTTTCAAGATCATCATCTTGCCCTTTCCCCAAAGTTTACCCTGTGATTCGAAGAAAATTCCCATAAACCCTCCAATTGTTTTTTGGGGGAAAAGATTGTGCTGCAAACAACATTCAATTAACTACAGTAGCAATATCTTCACGGCGTTTTAGATTTTAAAAAAGATTTTCGGATTTTTTTTAAAAATCCAAAACTTTGAATTTTTGAAAACGTGTTTGTTTTTTACAAGCAACGGAATCTCCACTCCATAACCCTTCCGATATGTACACACTAATTACCTCTTTAGTCCTCAATTGGGCTTGTTTTCCATACCCTATAACCCTAATACACCATCCTGAATCAGATATGCAGAACACTGTTTGTGACATAAATTAGACACGATTTTTCCTAATTATGTACACCATTTCCGAAATGCAGAATGTGTTAGAAAATCCGATAACCATTCAATCCAAAACAATATTAAATCAATAAGAAGGAACCTATAACAAAACAAGATCCAACATCAACAAACCAAACCAGATTGACATACTATGTTAAAGGCAGAGAAGAAAAGAGAACAAAAAGAGAGAGTTTTTATGTTTTACCTGCACTTTGTGAAGAAACTTTTTCCCTTTCATAATAATGGAGAACTGATATATATAACGGAAATTTTTATGTCTAAAAATACAGATCACAGAGGAACCAAACGAGAATGAACGGTGACCAAGAAGATAGCCGATGATTCATGCAGAGACAGATGTGGAAGGCAAATGAAGAGGAAGATGAGATGTGAAATTCAGTGATGAATCAATATGCTGACAAGTGTTGTTGATTTTTGGCTGATTCCCATTGTTTTTGTTTTGTTTATGGGCGCTGTCAGTTTTCTCTCCCGATTTGTTCTCCTGAATACATGCTGGTTCAAAGGTTGATCGTCTTTGGTCAACCTGGAAATGTTTCATTTTTAAATTCCTATGAAAAATTTGATTAAGAAAATTTTCAAAACAAATTTTAATAATGTTATAAGACGATTAAACATGAATCTGTATTATTAGATGTATAAACCGAGTCATCGATCCTAACACTGACATCACCATCAACATGACTTGAAATGTTGGGCTGTGTCACAATTCAAATCATGCTGAATATATTGATCTATCAAATGGTGTTTATGAATGTGGTAAACCACCATTACAACAATTGTGTACGGATATCTTTCATCTCCTATATGTTATTGTTGACATATGTTCAACCATGTGGCACTCTCTTCCACAAAGTGGCATATGGATCTCAACCGCCTTAGGATTTGGATTCACCGCTATGCTATAAGGAATGTTCCCTACCTGAGCTCCTTCAGGTACCATGGCAAAATTAACCAATTGTTGAAGCTTTATTTATATGGAGCATCCAAATATTCTAAACCAATTCATCAATATTAGAAGTAGTTCAACCTGATATCAGAATAAGATTGATCAAAGAGTGTATGTTTGAATTTTCTATTTATATATATTTTTGTGAATGTAAATGTTTTATTCAAAAAAAAAAAAAAACTACTTCTAACAAAACTCGAACTCTTGTTAGCCATCTTTCATGCTAATCCCCTCAACAATCAAAGCACTAGCCATGATGATTAATGAACCACCCATGTGAAAAAAGGCCGTCCCCTTTTGTTCCTATTTGCACAATGACATAGAAAGGTGCAAATGGACACCTGAGTGGAGGAGACAAACACAATTCTCAAAGTGTGATATTGTAGCCCATATTCCTCTAATAAAAGGGACAATCCATGTTGATCCCATCATTTGAAGGAACCGATTTTTTTATTTTTTTTGGATTAAAATTTTATTAAAATAAAATAATCATAGAGATGATGAAGACATAATTCATTTTCTTATAAATCGATGAATATTAATAAAAAATAGCTTCTAATCGGACTTCACAAAATTACGAACTACATAAAATATGTTATTAATATTTTTAAATTTAGATTATTTATAAAATCGAAAATTGGAACTCACGGAACATGTTAATATTATTTTCATGATTTTATTCACCTTCAAAAAAAAAATTTCAAGTCGCAATTCTTCATTGAGCTTCCTTGGCACTCTAGTTCTTCTTTTGCTTGGCATTACATAAATCATTTGTGAGGTGCACAATGAAGCTAATCATGATCTTCACATTGATTAGTTTAGAATCCCAAACTTTCTGCATCCGCAAACCAAATCCTGCCACGTAGTTCCTTGGCTTGAACTACTCGCGTGCCCCTCTGATCACGTCTATCCAAAAGACATTTATCGAGAAGGAACAAAACGTTTTCGATATCTTGTTAAATTTACTTGAACTAGACAGAAATAAGTTCACAAGAAAAAAGGAAAAAAGATTCTCCGTGAAGAATGAAACGCTAGAGTGCTCTTCTCTAATCATGGATTGTGACTATACAGTCTTTTTCAACTCGATTATAGGATCCAAATTCCTGACCATGTTGTCCTTAAAGACATACTACCAGCAAAGTTTATTTTATGTATTCTAATATATAAACATTAAGACCTTGTTTGATACGCGAATAGAATAAGACAGGATAAATAAAGAAAAAATTATTAATCCATTCATTATTGATATTAGGATTAGTTATCACATCCTTATCTTCATAAACAATATTTGGTACAAATACGATGACATTGAAATTTAACATAAGTCTATTTATTCTACAATCGGACGGTGCACAAGGGTTAGGGGTTAGACGACCATTGGGGGTAGAGCGATGTGTGACAGTCGACGATGAGGCGATCCACGGATGACCTATCAGGGGGTTGCGGTCGACAGTCGATGGTTTAAAGGCGGTCCACGAACTACAGCCAGGGGGCGACAGTCGACAGTCGATAGTGGTACGTGACCGACGGGCGACGGTTGACGGGCGACGGTCGGGGCTGGCTATTGACGAGCAGCGGTCTACGATTGGGTGGAGGTAGACGATCAACGGTCAGTCAATGCTCAATGAGCGAAGGGTGATGATCAGGGCGTTCAATGGTCAGCGTCTGTGATATTCAAATAGTTATCTTGATAACTGGGATTAATAATATGATAGGGAGAAGTGGGATTGATAATGAGGAGATAAAAGGGGTTATCCTTCTATGGAGATTGCTAATCCAGGTGATATTTTTTCTATCAAACATGAAATTAATAGGATTAGTTATCCAATCTCCTTTTCATCATGTGTACATGTAATGTCCCGACTTTTCATTACTAATTAATGATACATATGACGTCACTATCGCTGGATCCACGCCTAAGATAGATAAAAACTATACTTTCTCACTTAATCATAAAAATTAAATTAAGTTTACTTATACATCATTAGTTTTGAAAATTTTTTATGCACTCAATCATAACTCAAAATATCATATTTACAGTGGAATTTACATCTTTTTCTAATATTAGAATACTTTTCACACAATACATCTAACATCAAATCTTAGGTCACACTTCTCTTTCAAATCTTTCTCCTATAACCAAGAGAAGAAGAAAGACACATAAAAATAATAAATGTGAGGTATAGGAGCTCAATAACACATTGATCCCTTACCAAGGATTACACGAGAGAAGCATGTAAAAAAAAATGTTCACTTGGATCCTTTATTCTAGCACTCTAGAATTATCATGTCAATCTAAAATTCACAATTATAATCACAAGTATATCAATGATTCACCTTACTCATATAAGTACACTTAACACCACGTAATAATGCTCGAAATTACGCGTTCATCGACACTTCAGACATTATCAACGTCATTTACAGCCATCATACCCTTTATGGTATGGCAGTTAACACCATCATATCAAACAAACTGAGAGAATGACACTGTGACACGATAGGTGTTCAGTCCAAGTCTCATGCACTGCTACACACAACAGTTCACTCAAGAGTTTGTTATACTTACCATTATATCACACAGAGACGACAGACAATAGATGTCCTCAATGTTTAAATTATGTCGTTCACAAGACTTATTCAATTTCATAAGTAAACTTTATTCAACTTTAGTAAAAAGAGGATCAGTCAAACCGAAACTTAGAGTCTCCTATAGTGAAATACCCTCATACCAAAACGATCTCTTATAGGATCGATAAAAGAATGTCATCACCAAGTCACTGTATAATACAAACGATACACACAACACTTTTTGTGTTTTATACCACGGACTTATCTCACCAATTATGAATTTACACTTCTTTCATATATTCACCCTCATTATACCAACAAATAAGACATAACATACACCATGTAACAACACTTCACATTACTCAGAATTTAACACACAACTCATTGTAATTGCAATCCGTATTTTACGTCAGTCATATTTAGTGACTACGTTCAAAGATTTCAATACATATTATTATACTCACGGTATAATAATATGCATCGTCACACGCAATAAATTTAAACGTTGTCTTTTACCATAATTCTTCAGATGTATATGATCATCCTTGTCCTTAAATGACAACGAATAGCTTCTGCAAATCCTACAATATTATAGAATATTCTTATTAAGACACATGCTTTTGAATGATTGTTCACGTTATGAAGTTAAGCATATTTACTCGTATTACTTACAAAATCACTATAGTAATATTATGTGGTGGTATCAAGCTTTGAGAAAATTATTTGATACTTATTTTGATAGTCCATGATGATGATTTAATGTATTTATCATTATTAGAAGTGTTTTTGAACATTTGGAGTTATTTAAGGATCAAAATGGTTTATTTTTTTATTCCATCCAACATAACTCTTCGACACGTTTAAATCTATAATTTCTCGTATAAAACTCAAAAAATAATGTCTTAAAATTTTACATAAACTAAGCTCTATAATCTTTTCATAGAATCAGAGTTTTCATCATAAAACCTTATCAATAATAGCAGTTTATTTGTTCAAGTTTACATTTTCTGATAGATTAAACAGTTCGGTCTTACTTCACTATCAGTTCATAAATCCTTCCATACAACTTCAAATCTAGATTTTTAAACTATTATGAAAATTAGACTTCAAAAGCTTTCCATTGATATAAGGTTTATTTCTTTTTATGTAATTTCAGATCAAGTCACAAAGTGGTCTCTATAACCACTTCTTACAAATTAACATATCGTACGTTTTGATTTATATCTTGAAATTCACAACTGTAAATCATGATGTATTAATTTTATCAAAAAATAGATATGTGAAAATTCAACATATATGAAAATTGAAATTTATTACAGATCTTAGGATTTCCCACAAATTTTTAAATAAGTTGATCACCTTCTCTTATTAATGATGAAATATCTTTTTTGCCTTATAACCCTAACTTCTCCTTTTCTTCTCAAACTCTCCTTCTTCTCTTTTTTCTTTTTTTTTTTTATCTCTTCTCTTGTATGACAATGAGTATTTTTATGTTTGTAAGAAGTTTTTCAAGGATAAAAAAGCTTGTATTTATAAGAAACTAAATCAATTAAAATAATTTTAATGGATATTTAGTTGATAAATAATTTAATTTTAGGTAGAGTAGAAATTGACATAAAGGAAAAATAAGTGCCAAAATTAGGTTTAAGTCATTTTCATATAAATACGATATTTTCGTATTAAGATCGTATTTATGTATTATGCTTACATTTCATTCATATTTTGTATTCTTTCCTTATTATATAGTTAAACAAGTCTTTAACCTAGCAAAATAAATTATAACGTATAATTATTTACTATTCACGTTAATTATCGTGAAATTAAATTTTACGAAATTTTTTGGATCTTTTATCATATTTTTGTCATGATTCTGACAAACGAATTTTATAACCTCGTTATTACGATATTTAATAATATACTATTTTTATTTTTATTTAAAAAAATAAATTATTTCAAAATTTTCGGATATCAAACATGGCTTAAGGCTTTTTCCTTGGAAGCTATCATTGCCCCTTTTCCTCCTGGAAGCTCATATTCCCACACACTCACTCAATTGACGTTGAGTTGCTACCTTGAGAGGCCCAACAATGAACCATCATGTTCCTCCTCTCCCAAAGCATAAGAAAACTATGCAACACTCTCGTACCACACCTACTAATGCTCCTTTTTCCTATATAAAAACCATCACCTATGCAAAAAGAGCTCAAACAATGAAACAACTCCATGGAGAATAATCACAAGCAAGCGAATGCCTCGTCGGAGGAGAACCCTATACTCAAAAGCCAGACATTAAGCAATGCAGTCGATGATGTCTATGAGTTCGAGTTCAGCTGCATCACGACGAGCTCTACCCTTTGGGATCCATATCAGGACTCCCCTGCAGACCGGTTCTTCCTCAATGGGAAACTCCTCCCACATTCTTTTCCTTGGAGGTCGAGTGATGGTGGGTCAAGGGCGACGAGCAGGACGAGTAGTGTAAGCAGCAAGGATTCCTTGATGTGGTCTAGGAGCAATAGTGTGAATAGCAAGAGCAGCAGCTGCAGCAGTGCGAGGACAAGTGCAAATGACCGTGAACAAGTTATTGAGAACAAGTCAGGACATGACAAAGTCACACTGAAAGGTAACAGTATTGAACACGTTATAACCGGAGCCTGTCTCATACACACGGAAAAAGTGCCTCTTATATCCATGTACTATTAGTAGAATGTAATTTGGCTCGGCTGCATGATTTTTTTTTCATATATTTGTAGTCGACTTATGTGAAGGATATTTCCATCACACCACCATTTGTTCGACTAATAGATTTATTTTCTCAGGACTCAAGTCTCAAGACCTGTGCAAGTACAAACTTGGATGTTCCAAAAGATGGCAGCTCTTAATTGCAACTCCAGCATTAGACCCATTTGTTCGACTCAGAAGGAGAACGAAATCTGCAGAATGTCTTATGCAGGGGAAGATGAGTACGGAAAAGATTAAGGGCGATGAAGGCGAAGAGAAGGGAAGTAATGAGAAGTCGAGAGTCTGGCGAAGGATCTTGAGATCAATCGTGGCGAAATGTAAAGCATGTCATGCTATGGAATATAGGTCTGTGGATGATGAGTTTCCAGGCAAAAGGATTTTGGAATGAAGCATAGTGTTGCATATTGGTGTCTTTAGTACGTATTGCATATTGCTGTCTTTAGTACTTATTTCCCCCCTCGTTTGGTGCAATAGTTGCTGTCATTGGGCTTTTTGATTAAGCATATTTTAAAAAGCTACTTTTCTTCATATTTATTCTTATTTTCCTCATGAGGCGTTTCTGATAGGTGCGGAACCATCATTAACGGGGCTTGCTAGCCGAGACCTGAAATCAAATTGACGTATTAATTTCCCCTTGCTTGGAAGTAAAAAAATATCCTTCTGAAATATCATCTAATACTTTATAAAACCTACTTGCCTAACGATAGGTACGGAACGATCATTGACGGGACTTCTTAGCCGAGACCTGAAACCAAATTGGCGTATTAATTTCTCCTTGCTTGAAAGTAAAAAAATATCCTTCTAAAATATCATCTAATATTTTTAACATCAACATCAACGAGCATGACATTAACTCCTCCAAGAAAAGACGAGGTTAAGAGATCAAAATCTTTTGAGCTATTTTTGTGATGAGCGCGTCAATAAAAACTGATTTAAATGATCCTTCCCATTTGTCGCAAACTATTTTTGTGACGGCTTTCTCGTTCCGCATTTCTTCATTGCAGTGAGATTTCCTTGCACACCAAAACCAGAGAACTGTCATCGCGAGATCCATGGCATCATCCTCCTCCTCCTCTCCTCCACCGGCGACGACACCGTAGCACTCTCATTCAACCTCCTCCTCCGCCGCCGCCGCAACCGCCGATTTCCTTTCACCGATTCCTCCGCCCCACAGTTTTCGCTGTCCGGTATAACTCTTTCTCCATCTCTCAAAACCTAATTGATTCACACTGTACGCACTGGTGAAATTCGATGTTGATGCTTTGCGCTTAATGATCACACTCACTCACTGGTGCTGTCGTCTCGCTGTTTTTTAATGCCGATGAAGCATTGTTTGTTGCGGTGTCGTTTTAGGTTACCTAATAATTGGTTTGTCTTGTTTGTTTTTGCTTGAAGATTTTTTAATTTGTCTGCGCTATGTGGGGAAATTACGACACTGGATAGTGTATGCTAAGGCTTGGATGATGTTGTGAGGAATTGGAAGTTGCTCTGTTGAATTTTGGCATCAGTTGATTTTTTCGGTTGTGTGAATTGCAGCAGTTGATATGGAACTGATATCTGAGTGGTCTGAAGAGTTTGGTGATATCTGAGTGGTCTGAAGAGTTTGGTGATATCTGAGTGGAATGTCACCTGGTTGTTTTAGTTAGTGATAGTGAGGTAAAGTGGGAGAGGGTAGGGGTGGGGTGTTTTATTAAAATGGAGGATGCTGCGTCATTGATAGAAGCCACTGGGTCGAGATTCAGTTCGTTGGAGCTGATTGGAAGGGGCTCGTTCGGTGATGTCTACAAAGGGTATGAAATTGACTCACTACAGTTATTTTCAGAAGTTTGCTTTGGTAGTATCATATTCGTCTCGTTAGTATTATGGTGTCAATGGCTTGGTTGGCTTCATAGGCTTGTGTATGAGAGCTGTCATAGAGGTTGTGATGGCAAAACCTTGAATCACTGATATTTAGTTTATGTTTCATTTTGTAATGCAACAGATTTCTGGATAGAAATTACTCCATGGACTTTTTTTTTATATAAACATTTTACTTCTATTACTCAATAAAAGTCATTACAAGAGTTTTTTGGCCCTCGCCATAATATGACCCATCACATACAAACAACTAAACAAATAACAGCTTTTACATTGGCATTTATACACAAACTAACATCCAGGATCCTCATCCAAACTTCACTCAACTGCAATCGATCCTTGGTGAAGATTCCTCTACATCCAAACTTCATACACCAGTGCAGCATTCATTCTTCTTCTATGTTTTGTTCTTGAAGTATTTTCACCAGCTACCTTTGCGATCCAATGCAGCCATTCACTCCAGAATCCAGATCAAGGGCCTTTGTTTCAGGTTCCAGCATCGCAGCACCATAGCTACAACCTCCTGGACATATGGACACAAAAAGAAACCACGATTCATCGTTTCATCAGCTCCATTACATAAGGCACATCGAGTATCACCCTGCCATCCCATCTTACTCAGTCTATCCCTTGTCGTCATCTTGCCTTTGGCCATCAACCACATGACTAAACCATGTTTAGGGATAACTTCCTTGTCCCAGATGAAACTATACCGGCTGACTTTAGGTCCAGGTTGCCTCAAGATACTCCATGGGCATTTTCATTTGCTATAAAATATCTAGTCAGAACTGAAGTTATTAACCAATGCCCTTGTATTGAAATAACAACAAACCAAACCTTTAGTGAGAGTTTCTTTTTTCACTCAGATGAAAGCATAAAGAAAAAATACTTTAAAACGTCATAAAGTATAATAATGTCACCTTTGAGATGTTCCATTGCTAATACAGAGTGGATCATTTCTTGCTTTTGTGGCCTTCTATTAGTTGATTTCATTTTTAGATGTTAATTGTTCTTTGCAGGTCTTTCTGTGTTAGTTGTTGTTTTTTTCTTTATTATCCAAGGTGTCAAAGTTTTCTATCAACTGTTGTTTCTTCCTAACTCTTTGGACATTAAAATTTTGCATCTTGTTTTTTAAGTCATAAGCATATCCAATTCATTTGTTTGTAGGTTTGACAATGAGCTCAACAAAGAAGTGGCCATCAAAGTTATTGACTTAGAAGAATCGTAAGTGTGTGCATTTTTATTTACTTCAGCTTTAGATTCTTGTTTTAGTTTGCAGATTTTTTATTTTTTATTTTGCTTTTAAACCATATGCTTGAACAAATCTGATGGTTGTATGTGATGCTAATTGGAGTATGGAGTGCTGCTTATTTTTATTTTTATTTTTTTGATTTTTTTTGATTTTATAAGATTTTCCTAATTTTTTTTCTTAAAATAAGCAAAATAAACGGATATAAACCAGAATTTGGAGTATTTGTTTGTGCCAACGGAAACTGGAATCTGGAATCATTAGCTACTGTTATTTCTTTTCCATATAAACTTCCTATTTGCTACATCAGCCTTTGTGGCTTTTCGTTCCTATGTTGTCTTTTCCTTCCCTTATTAAGCATATTTTCATCTACATCAAACCAGTATTTTAAATGTCAACCGTCATGTCAGACATGTTGGTTGACATGTCAGTTTAGAGAGGTACTTGACACTACATTTATAAAAACATGTCTTATGTCATTTTCTGATTTATGTCGTTGATATGCCGGACCAAATCTGATATGGGAGTCGATATGTCATATTTAAAATGTCGATCAAATTTCGTAAAAGTCGGATTTTAGAAAAATTAAATGGATTAGGTAGGGCCCAATTACACACAAATTAATTTTTCACAATAAAGCCCAAAGTTAGTTTATATATATGAATAATACAAAGAATCCTTAATTCTATTTCTTTATGAAATAACTAGATTGAAAATGACATGTAACTCAGAGTAAAAGTAGAACGAGATTGATAATAAGTATTTTCTCTATGAAACCTTGTTTTGATGAAAATGAAGCTGTGATTTTTTAGTCTTATGAAAATGATATGATATGATATTTTTTGTGTTCTGAATTTGAAGTGTTGATTGATGTAGAATTATTATTTATAATAATTTATAATTTATATCATATTTATGAATATTTATTATTATATGTTATAATACTTGACCTTTTTTAAATGTCATCGACACGTCACCGACATTCGACATCCGACGTAAAATTTTTATAATCGACGTGTGACATTTTACGCCTTGCGTGAAACCATATTTGAACCTGTTCGTTCATAAATTGTCTTTTAGTTCCTATATTAAGTGTCAAAGATCTTTACCAATTGTGTATCTTTTTCCTTGGTTTCCGTTTCTTTTCCCTTCACTTGGTAGCTTATTCACTATTGGTACTTATTTTCCGCAGAGAAGATGACATTGAGGACATTCAGAAGGTATGCTCCATATTATTGCTCACAGTGTGCTTCAGATCTGCTGAAGCGCTGACAAAGTTGTTTGTGCAACCTGTTTTCAGGAAATTTCAGTCCTATCAGCCTGCCGATCCCCATATATCACCGAGTATTATGGTTCTTATGTTAATCAAACAAAATTATGGATTATAATGGAGTACATGGCTGGTGGCTCTGTTGCTGACCTTGTATGTATTTGTTTTTCTTGTTCTTCCCTTCTAGTCATCTCTGTTTGTTGTTGCCAACTTTTGCAACCAAAAGGCTTAAAATCTTTAACCCACCCATTGTGTCATTTTTCTGCTATGTGCATATGCCATGATTGTAACTGGATATCACGCATCTTCTATATCACTCTTGGCCATCTTATGATTAACCGGTGAGGAACAAACATGGAACAGTCATGAAACCAGACTCAATTTGAATGACAAATACAGGGTTAATCTTGGATCTGAACATACTCTTGTCGAAACCTAAGCTTCAGCATGAACATAATGTTGCCACTGGTATTTGCTGAAATTGTGTACAAGACCAAGTACAATACTTTCCATCGCTTGTTCATGTTTGGAGCAATATCCGTAGGTAGTTTGTGTTGCATGCTTTCTTCATTTTGTGTTTTAAGTGTGTAACATGTCCATTTTGTCTGAAGGAGTTTAGAGAAGTAAATTTGGTCATCCTGGTGGCCAGACCCAACTCTGACTATAAATATCCTTGTTGGGTCCACCTGAACTTTATATAACATCTTAATGGAATTTGGAATATCTGGTTTGTCACCCTGCACTCGGTAAAAATGAGGTTTGACTAGATTATGCTACTGCAGCTTCAATCAGGCCAGCCTCTGGATGAAGCGTCAATAGCTTGCATATTACGCGATTTGCTACATGCTATTGATTATCTGCATTCCGAAGGAAAAATTCATAGAGATATCAAAGGTTGGATTTCACTCACTAGTTAAGTTAGTTGATAATTTTGCAGCAGTTTAATTTTGTTTGGTGATGGAAAGGACCTTACCTTATGCACATGTTCTTCATCTCCTTTTGTGCTTATCCCCTCTACGGTTCTTGCAGTAACAATTTTGGTGTTTATGTATTTGCTTAATCATTTAGTCTGCACACCTTGGAACTACCTCTGGTAATGAGTTTGTCTCCTTTATTTTTTGCAGCTGCAAATATTTTGTTAACCGAGACTGGGGATGTTAAGGTGAGTTTCTATTTTTGCACTCTGGCCAAACTTCTTCTACGGTTTCTGAAATTCTCTTATTAACTTTTTGTCAGGTTGCAGATTTTGGTGTTTCTGCACAATTGACAAAAACAATATCCAGGAGAAAGGTACTAAAGTTTCTGTTAGCATTGGTTCATTGCTAGTTGACAGTTTATCTAATTGGAAAATGTGATATCGAATGCTCTGGTTGTTCGCCTTTTTACCAAAAGCTAGTAACTCCATCTCCAGATTGAAAGTTTGTGTATCTGACATTTTTTGTGCTTCTGTAGCCCTGTATAATGCACGGAAGCTATCCTACTAAATGGATACTGTATATGCTTTTATTATGTATGGTGTGCTCTATGAGTAAATGATTTACCACAACTGATTTGTATCAAGTGTAAATGAGTTACCACCGCAAGTATATGGTTTGTGATTGTCTCTGCACGATATTTACTACTCTGTTTTGTAATTGTAGACATTTGTAGGAACACCATTTTGGATGGCTCCTGAGGTTATTCAAAATTCAGATGGCTACAACGAGAAGGTAACAATCAAGAGCCAGGCACTTAAATACACAGTCGGTTATATGATCATGGCGATTCGATAAAGGGGAGTGAGGAATAAAGAAAAGTGAAGGCTAAAGGAAGAGTGGGAGAATAATGGCTAACAGAAAAAAGGAGCTTCTTCTTTTGTTGTTTTCTCTTAGCTGGGAGGAAGTGGGAAGTTGGGTGAGATGCACATAATATCAGCAACCTGATGAATGGTTTATGCACAATATGCAACATGGGGAGAGATAGAATTGTGGATGGGTTGTGAGTGAGTGAGTGAGTGAGTGAATGAGTCGGTTAGTCAGTGAGGATCTTGTGATATAAACGCTTCAATTATGTTGGATACTTCTAGTTATACTGACTTTTTTTTCTGTCTGTCTTTTTCCATGTAGGCAGATATATGGTCTCTTGGAATTACTGCCATTGAAATGGCAAAAGGGGAACCACCCCTTGCAGACCTCCATCCAATGAGAGTTCTCTTTATAATACCTCGGGAAAATCCACCACAGGTTATGCCTTATTTCCTTTCGTTTGTGATGTTCTGCGATTGATTTGTCTGCTAATCTTCACGCTGTTTCGAGTACTTGCTAGGCATCCCTTTTCCTCCCCTCTTGTGGCTTATTAATCTCTTCACTAGGTTGAATGCACTATATGTGAACAATTTTGTCATAGCTTTCTTTACTCTTGCAATATTATGAACCATTATACTACACTTCTGTACTTTTGCAAAATACTGATATTACCCTGCATAAAAAAAAAGATCTAGCTGTGGCACAAAAGTCGCTGTAAACCAAACCAAAACTTTTCTGCTTTTGAGTATGGATCATCGATAAGGATTTGAACCTACCATGCCATTTTCTTTTCTTTCATGCCGTGCTCTCTTTCACACCCTCATATGCTAGGTTCAGTGGATCTTTGGATGGGGAGAAGGTCACAATGTTTACTGCATTGAAGCACCTTTATCTCACACTTCTATGCTATTATATGGCACCCATAGTATCTTGTGTTATTTTGGTGATACTCCATTTGCATTTTGGAATTTTTGTTTTATTTTGAATTTGGTGTTCTGTTCTGGTGTATACTTGTATTTCACCATTTCTAGCTGCCATAGCTAAATGGTTTCTACAGAATTTGTTGTATATTTATAAAAATGTTTTCTTTACCTTCTGGAAAAAAAGATAGTAAAATAAGACATCTCCCTATTTTCTGGTTGAAAGCAGGGTAAAATGTTCAGGGACACAGTTGCTTGAAGTTTGACATAATAGAATGTAGCAGTCACAAAGTTGTCGGACTATGTTGTTATAGTGCTCCTCTCATTGGTGCTTTTGTGTTTTTCTGCAGCTAGATGAGCACTTTTCTCGTGGAATGAAGGAATTTGTCTCTCTGTGTTTAAGAAAAGCTCCTGCTGAGGCAAGCATCTGATTTGTACCTGTTGTTGCAGCTAAAGCTGTTAAGGCTGACATTCACTACTCGTTGATTACAATTTATTTTATACTCCCTCCGTCCTACTTATTTTGCAATGGCACGCACCTTAAGGTGTAATTTAGTACGATCAAACATCATTTTCTATAAAATTGTTGTGAGACATTAATGATGGATCAAGTTATGAACTCTAATCTCGAGTCAATTTAAGATTTTTGGGAACACTTACGTGCCGTTCCAAAAAATTATGGGATGGAGGGAGTTCTTGATTATTGGAGGTTGTGCAAATTGGCTTGAGCTATCTTATACTTATGTTTTTCTCTCGGTGGACTACAGAGACCAAGTGCCAAGGAGCTATTGAAGCACCGGTTCATTAGGGGTGCCAGGAAAAGTCCCAGGCTTTTGGAGAGAATTAGGTAGTTTTACTTTTTACAACCCTTTTCCCTGTAAAATGAATTCTATTTATCTCCTGTTTTATAAAGCATCTGATGTAGCCCTGGTCCTTGCTTGTCTGTATTCATGCCTTGTTATACACTTTGCGTTACCTTTTCTGTGCTATGACAATATGGCAATAGGGAACGCTCCAAATACCAATTTAAGGATGATACAGAACACCCTAAAGGCGGCCCTCAAGTGTATGGTGAATCTACCGGAACTATCAAGGCGGCAAGGGATTCAAGAGTCGATGAGACAGTTCGAGCCAGGTGGGTTTTCTATGTGGCCTGCATGTGAACTTGTCCTGTGAACTGAACTTGACTTAATGTTGTGTACCTCAGTAATCCAGGGAAAGCATTAAGAAATGCTGGATGGGACTTCAGCATTGGTGGTTCACAGAGTACTGGCACTGTTAGAAGTGTTGTAAAACCTCCTCTAATTAGGGAAAGGAAAGAGGAAAATCTACCAAATGAGTCTTCACCAAGAAGAAGCTCAGACAATGACAGCCAATGGCTATCTGCAGTAAGCAATGGACTTTATGAATGATCGGAAGTTTCTCTCGGTAGATATAGTAGAGATCTATCTGATGAAAGAGAAAGTAGTTTTAATGAATACGCAAGAGTTCCACCATTCTTGTGCTTGATGTTCTTGAATGAGAAGCTCTATTGAATTGTCAGCTAATAAGTGATATGTCATATTATGCTTTTGCAGGAGGGATTAGGAAGTGGATCAGGTACGGTAGTTATACGTTCTCCTCCGAGGGTGCAGTCATCTATGGTTTTCAGTGATCGAAACATTCAGGTAGGTTTTTCTTCTCTCCTGAAACTTGTGATGTTCGTTGGTATATGTGTTCAGCATGTTGGTCTTTGACATCCTCTCCGGATTGGTTACTCACTTGGTCAAAAATTGTTTGCATGTCGCGATGTAGTCCAGCAGCGCATATGCTTCCTATGAAGACACTTCTACCACTGGCACTATTGTTTTCCGCAGCCAGCATGATGATTCTGATTCTCCGCAAACTCCTAGGTCTAGGCTTGGGTTTCCAGAAAAATCTTCTAACAGTTTACTTGAAGACAGTGCGGCAAACATTGCAGAGGTTAGTGATGCCTTTTACTTCTTTATTTCTTTTTTCTTTTTCTAAATGTTTTTATCAAGTAGTAAAATACTACTGAAATATGCAAGAGTTTGCTGGTGAATCATAGGTGCTATGTTTGTGATTGTTGTGCTAATGGCAAGTCAGGATTGGAAATTTTTGTAACCGTGAAAGGTTTATCTGATTAGGAAGCTAAGTCCTTTATTGTCCTAAATCCTCTATTATTAGCTATTTAGGTGTCGGTGGATGTACTCAAGTTGGCTTTTGTTGTTTACTGCATGTAATTAGAAGCAGTTAAAAAGTTTGCCCATGAACCAACTTTTTTAAGTTCTCACGTGGGATTTTATTAGTAGTTTTTTTTTAAACTCCAATGTTGATATTTTTTAAATTTAGGACTTGGTTGTTTGCTTCAGGCAAAGGTGGCCATGCAAAAAGGCCTGGGAAAAGGGCCCATGCGGGAAAGAGCGGGACAAAAAGAAGTCAGCAAAGATCTCTCAGAGATTAGAAGAGTGTCTCTTAACTCAAGTGGCTCTGAGTCACCCAGGTAGGGCTGATAGTTTTCAAATTATATGAATGGTGCGAAATAATATCACTTATTATTAGTTCTAGAATAACTTTCCTCTTAGAGCTGGCCGTGAACATTTTGATGCCCAAAAAGCTTTCTCGAGGTCACGCCCGGGCAGTGATGATGAAGAAAGTGCTCGAAAAGCTGCCGTGTCATCATCTGTCCCATTGTCTGCTCTACTTATCCCCTCTCTGAAAGAGGTTAGTTCATACTGCAGTTTTCTCTTCCCCCGCCCCCTCGCCTCCTCTCCCTCCCCTTGATTATCAATATCTAACTTGCATAAGTCCTGTTTCTTTCGGAATTCATTTGGAATTTCATATGTACCTATCACAGACCCAGACCTTGGTCCTTTATGGAAACTACTGTGCCTATTTAGTCTAAGTCTTTTTCCATATCAGGTTCATCTTATCAACTACTACCTTAGGTATTTTGCACTATTATATACGCATGAATATAAGTCTCGTTTTCATATGAAGTCATGTTTGATGATCTCGCAACATGTATTAGGTTGAAATACGTAACTTATACAATTATTGATGTTTCATGATAAATTTACAACAACAAAAACTACGTTTGATCGTCGTTGCACGCGTGTCAAACTTTACATCGACATGTGTGTCCGATCGAAGTGTTGCTACAATTTTGAGACGGAGGGAGTAATTAATAAGAAGGGATGATAGCACAAAAACTCCACGAACCTTCCGACATGGATAGATGATCCCCCATTTTCCTGAAATAGTCAGATGATTTCCCTATATTGTGGGTGAATCCTTTTTCTTTTCCCAACACCCCCCTCCCCCTCACTAGACCAAATGCCCTGAATAGGGTCTGCTGCCCATCTACAAGAAGCCTTACATGCTTTTACCTGAAAAGTACAAGATTTGGCTGCCAGCTCTTTCTATTTTTCATCATGAACTGTATTTGGCACCTTTTGCTTTGTCTCTGTCATGTGGCCACGGGGATATGTTGATCGCATCGTATTCCTATCTATGTTGTGTATCTATGTTGTTCAGACCCATCTACAGCCAGTGACTTCAACCAAATCCCACACTTTGCTAGATGCCATAGAATTCATATTCCCAGGTGGACCTCTGAAGTAGATGCAAGTTATCTGATGTATTAAGATGAAAATTTTATCTGAAAGGACAGAGCTGAAGGACTAGAAGAGTCATATGAATTTATGAAAGTTGGATGTATGGGAACATATACAGAATTTGCTCAAGTGATCTAGTTCAGGTTGAGTGTTGAATGAATCAGACGGTTATGTGGTCGTAAATGTATTCTGCTTGTTTATCAGGTTGTCCTTGATAGTTCAGAGGGCTATGCTCGTGCCGTGGCAAATTCCCTAATTGATATGGAGCGTGTAAATTCTGGCTCCTGTGAAGTCCTAATGAGCAGGCTACTCCAACGGCTGGCAAGGTAAATGTGCAATTGACGAGTTTTAATTTTGTTGTTTTCTCAAACTGTTGTCTTGCTAAGTATACGTGACTTTGCAGCGATAGGGATCCTTCATTAAAAGGTTTGCAGGATCTGGCTGCTCAGAGTTTCTCCAAGATCAGCAGAACCAATGATGAAGCTGATAACAAGAAGAAGCATCAAAGCAAGGAATTTCATTCAAGTCTCAATTTAAGCCCTTTGGCGAGATTCCTTCTCTCTAGGTGGTTATGTCTTTCTGGATCTCAAGTAACCAATGTCATTTTTTTAATCATGGTATTAGAGTACTTGTGCCATGAGATTATTTGTTTGAATCTTGCAATCCTTATTTCTCGAGCTGTGGTATTTGTTTGACACTCAGTAAGTTGTGGGTCAGTACACTGTTTATACGGTTCAAACCTCACTAAGTACAATAGTGTAAGGTAATATAAGCGTGCTTGGAGTTGGGGTGATCTGGACTTGCGGAAGTCTGTGCAGTGGAGATACATTCATTTACTATTACATGTAAAATACCATAAATGACATTTCATAGCAGAAGTGATCCTGTCGTGTGGGATTATCTGCTATTCACAAGCTGCTTGGTTATTACAGGCTGATGGTTATGTTCCATTTCTAATATGATGCAGATGGCACGGGCAATCTTCTCGGGATCTCAACCCCAACTGAGGAGACTATTTTGCAAATATAGCCATTTCATCATCCGTCCCCTTCAGTGCTTCGCACTGATTTTTTATTCATTGTAAATAGATTTTCATAGCAAGTGTTTGTGTTTGTCATTTCAATTTTTGACTTATATTCTTCAATTTTTAAGGTTGTGGTCGATCATGTTGTTGTGCCGTTGTACAGTAAATTAGCAGATCCTATTTGTATTGACGGTGGTCGGACGAATTCCATTCTTTGTTTTTGGTGTGTTTTGTAGAAGAACTGCCCTTTGGCTGTCATGGATTACTAGATTTGTCCTTGTCGATCAGACTCGAGGGGCTATCGACTTCTGTGGTTTTTTAGTACATGAATACGATATCTCGATCAGTAGTCGCAGACTCAGGTTGTATGTTCAAATTTTGATGAGTTTCAAGTTAAGCTTGTTTTCGGATGAGATGGTTTCTTCTTCTTTTTCTGGAACTAGTGATTTCAGCTCATTGCATCAAAAAAGTTGGTCTACCGACCAAATTCGTTCCCGACAAAAATACTGTTAAGTTGATCATCACCCCCCCCCC
>LIEC01007534.1:0-75385 GCA_001925005.1 Drosera capensis
CACATAGAGACACGATATCACTTCATAAGAGAGTGTGTGGAAAAAGGGCAGATTATGGTGAAGTTTGTGAGCACTGGAGAACAACGGGCTGACACACTGACAAAAGCAATGTCAGGTGTTAAGTTAGCTACCATGCGTCAGTTGATGAGTGTTCGTGATCTGGAGGCATGTCAAGATTAGGGGCGAGCATGTTAGCTAATAATCTTGACAAAGGAAAGCAAGAAAAACGTTTGTACAGTAACGCCGGCCACTGTTCATCTCCACCGGCCAAGGAAAAAAACGTGTTTGTTAGGCAACGCATAGAATTTGTTTTCCTATATATAGCATAGATTTGTATGCTTAGAAATGTACCTCAATCAAGCAATAAAACGAAATCAGAAAAAGGGTTTTACCCACCAATCTCCTTGTCTCAAACTTATAAGGTACTCTGGAGCTCTTCTTTTCACTTTTTGTATCTTTTTTTGGATCGTTTGGGAATGTGTCGTCCTCAAAGAACGACCTCATGGAATCAATCCAAGATGTTTAGATCTGCATTGACTTTCCCAGAGACTTTCCTAAGGGCATTTATCACCTCCGTATAGAGTTTTTCACAAGTCCATCTGTCTAATCCTGACGAGAGCTTACTAAAGGTGTCGACCATCCCATTCTTTCCCCTAGGAGTTTGTCATACCTGTAGGTCGGTGAAATTTTGGCTTAAGAGCTTGGCAATCCAACAACTTTGACTGTTATGTTGAGGTCAGTGAAGTCGATCCATGCACATTCACCACTTCCCATTAGATTTTTTGACCATCATCACATTGGCTAACCACTCGAGGTACCTCACCTCCCTGATGAGCCTCGCCTTAGGTAGCTTTTTTACCTCCTCGGCCATAGCTTTTTGGCTTTCTTCGATGAAGTGTCTCCTCTTCTAGTTCACCGACTTTGCTTTAGGGTCTACCTCAAGTCTGTGAGTGATGTTTCACTGTCGATCCTCGGTATGTCTGAAGGCGTCCATGCAAACACGTTAGGATTCCCCCTGAGGTACTTGATTAGGTCGGTTCGGATTGATTCGAGGAGTTAACATCCCACCTTCACACACTTTGTGTTATCCATCTGGGATTAGGGCTACTTCTTCCAGGGACTTGATTATCAAGTTTCAGGGTTTGAGACTATGTGAATTATCACATTGTGAACAGTTCATTTCAGGTCAAGGTTTCAGTTCATTTCACAATCAAATTGTAAATAGTGAACAGTGATTTCAGGTTTTGAAACTACGTGAATTATCATATTGTGAACAGTTATTTCATATTGTGAACAACGTGTTTCTAATTTTGAAGAGTGGTATCGTGAACAATGCATGAACAATGTTCGACATAGTACATGAACAATATAAACAGATTTTTTTATGTAGTATATGAAATTGAATTATCTTTACGATAGATAAATGAGACGTGGGACGAATTTGAATTAAGCTTAAATCGTATTGATAACATGTTGTAAAGTGACTAACAAATATAATTCACAAATTAAGAGTAGAACATAAATAAGACACAACTCTTATATTCCCTCTACTTCTTCCGTCACCGAATTACATGGGTATGCATCTCCTATGTGAGAGCATTGCCAGGAATCTTAACATAATCATCCAGTATACAATATTCAATAGAATCCACATAATTGATTCAGATTAGTTTTGCTTGTTGTGTGGAGCTTCCCATCAAAGTTTATAAATTGTCAAAAAATAAAATAAAAATAACAATGTTATTTTTGTTGTCATATTTAATATATAATTTGATAAAATGTTAAATTTGTCATGAAAATTTATGCCCATTGAATTGAAACTTTTACATCTTGTATATAATTTGACTATGCCTGGCTTTTAGCTACCACATTAGACTTTTAGGATACTATTTGTAATTCATTTTTAGATTAGATTTTGACTTTAGATATTAGGCTTTACATGTGGTTACGTCTTAAAGTAGCGTCATTGTCAACCTTTTATACTTTTCTTTGTTGATTTGCTGCATTTCGCACGTTTAGTTTTGCACAGATTAGGAGCCTGAATAAAGTGGCTTACTAAATCACAAAATCAGGCTCGTTTGAACCCAATTGTAGGCAAGAATAACCTAGAAATTTGACTTTGGCTTTTGATTCACTAGGTCGAACCTTAGCGTAATTAACATGATGACAAAGACAATTATTCAAGTAATCCCATCCAATAATAGGCTTGGGAGGATGTACATAATTTTATTATAAAAAATCTACTTTCAAATGTTCTCATAAAATCTTAAGCCCCTAAGCACTTGGTTGAACGGGAAATTGCTTATGATTAAACTAACCACTCTCAACATGTTGAATAGTGTGGTCTTGAAAGTGTTTTGAAGCACCATTACCACAGTTTTGCATATCTGATACTCTCTCTTTTTAGATAAATTATGACGTATTATTAAAAATGGATGTCGTATACAGATTGTTAACACTTTCATGAATGACGACTACTCTCTCCGTTCCATATGGTTTGCAACATGTATATATTTTGTAATATTGTATATGAATGAATACAAGTATTGTTTTCATATCAAATCACGTCTGATCTTTCCGTAACATATATTAGATTGAAATACGTAAGTTATATTATCAATGATATTTCACGATAAATTTATAAAAAATTACGATTAATCGTCCCGTAACTGAGATAGTATTTAATATTAAACGATTTAAATATCTCAACTTTATATAAATCATTTCGTTCATTATTATTTTTTCTTTCTTTATATTTTTATATTTTTCTCCCCACATACATAAAAATAAAAATATCAAAAAACTCATAAAATCAACACATTTATTAAAAATTATGTTTAGTAATTTATTTGAGACGGGAAAGAATTAACATCATGGTGCTAACATCAAATTCTAACACTTGTACAAGAGTTTGTTATCGATTCCACATCAAATGTTATAGAACACTAACTTTACGCGGAAATTCACACACCGACCAAAAAGACATCCGGCACATTATTATCGATAACGAATACTAATTCCAAACAAAAGTTTCTCATTACTGGTTGAGTGTAGGCGTCCCCAAACATAATAGTCCAGATTTCAACATCTATAAATAATTCTTTGCCATTGCATCACGAGAAACTAACCGTGATCGAACTGCCCAAAATTTCAAGCAAATAATAATCGCAGAAAAATTTCCAAAAAGAATAGAAAAAATGGGAGCAGAATCGAAGAAGAAGAAGAACAACATCATCGCCGGCGACGACGACGACGGCGAAGCCATGGCTCAGCGAATCCCTTCGTCGTTGATATCAGTCGACGTAGATCTTTCTCTCGATGAGCTGAAACCTCGCATAGTGTAATTCTTTTCGATCAATTGTTTGCGATTCCGTGTTATAATTTGATGTGGTGTGTTAGGGTTTGGTTATTGATTAATTGGAGATTGATGATGTTGTTGAGGTGATGAGATGAGATGAGGAGGAATTGAGGTGTAATGTGTGAGTGATTTGATGTTGTGTTTTTGCAGAGAGCTGTGCAAGGATTTGTTCGAGAGATGGTCGGATCTTGATGCGTCACGGTTCGAGGTAGAGACTGTGTCGGGCGGAATCACGAACTTGTGTGAGGAGCTTTTGGTCTTGATTGTTTGATTAGTTTTCTAGAAGTGATCATTGTCACAACAACAACAACAACAAACCCAACTACTCCTGTCGCGGGCAAAAGCCAACAATAGAGAGATTGTTTCCATTGCGACAACGAAAGTTAATAATGAAATTGTGATGAGTTAGAAATAGTAATATATATGTGGAGGCGGACGTGTTTGATTGTTTGATTTGAATGTAATGTGTTGATGTTTGCAGTGTTGAAGGTGACTGTGATGGAGGAAACTGGACATGTTGTCCCATTCACTGTTAGACTCTATGGGCCGAATACCGATTATGTGATCAATCGGGAGAGGGAACTGCTGGTAAATTTCGTGTGCCGTTGTGTGCTTGGTTGAATACTCGAGTAAAGTGGTTATACATGCCTTTAGTACGAGTTTTAATTGCAGTAAAATGAGTAGAAGCTTGACGGAACAGGGTGTAATCTATTTCAAGTAACTATCATGTCACACCTCTTAATGGAGAAATGAACCATTGGGTTGTGGGTGAAGTTTTAACTTGGAGTTTTCTTGTTTGTTTGATATTTCTCATGTCTTCTACACCTTTCGATTGCTTATGTGCATTGGTTGGTTATAGGCAATTAGACATCTGTCAGATGCAGGCTTCGGGGCCAAATTGCTAGCAACATTTCAAAATGGCATGGTGCAATCTTTCATTGATGCACGTACTTTAACTGCAGCAGGTGACTATCAGACATACATGAACAATTGCAGCATGTTTGTCCTCTTATGGTACCATTGAGTTCTTGCTACATTCTTTAGCTTTTTTATTTACTTCTTTCTTTGTGGCAGACATGAGGGATCATAAGCTTATTCCTGAAATAGCGAAAGAAGTTAGGAAATTCCACCAAGTGAAGATTCCAGGATCGAAAGAGCCTCAGCTGTGGGTTGATATAGCAAAGTTCTTCGATAAAGGTTTCCTTCTTACCAAGTTCACTTCTGATAAAAGTTCTCTTCCAGTGGCTGTTTTATGATGATGGTCTGCGTAATTTCTCCATGAACATCAAATCTATCACTGCTCCTTGTCTTTCAATTGGTGAGCTTCATTTGTCTATTTCGGCAGTGTTATGGGTAAAAAGCTGAGGGTTTAAAATCGGTGTTGAGCTGAATTAATGTTTCTTTTCTCTGCATTAGTGTTTTGATGTAAAGCAATGACATTTGAATTTCTAAGGTAATGGCACCCAAAAATAAATGCCACTGGAACATCTTTGATAATATCTTTCAGCTTTTCGCAAGGTTGCTTGGAAAGATGGTAGCTGATACACAAATGATTATATTTGTTCTGTTATTGCAGCTTCAAGCCTCAGGTTTGATGATAGCAAGAAGCAGGAGCGATACGAAAAGATCTCATTTGATGAGATTAAAAGCGAAATCAATCAGCTCAAGGTAAATGAATAATCAATCCTTCTGAATGTCTTCCCTAATTAGTCATAATCATATGAAACTGGTATGTAACGAAAGAATCATCATCTCATCGTTATTATTTTTTAAGGTTTTTTTTAACAGAGAATTTATGGTTTCTTGCTTCTTAACTTTTTCTTTTAATGCCTTAGCAACTAACGGACCGCCTTAAAGCTCCTGTGGTATTCTCTCACAATGATTTGCTTTCTGGGAACTTGATGCTGGATGAGGAACAAGGTGAGCACGGCTTTTCAGTCTGTTCTCGTATACATTCGGTCATTACTCGAAGGCATCTTCATAGCTATGTTACGTGCCTCTGCAACCTTTTGTGTTTACCCTCAGCAACAGTTTTTAAAATCTTGGATAAAATCTTTAGAATCATCAAATCCATTTCAGGCAGTTTTCTTTTAAACATAAACCTAAACTATCTTGCTCAGGTTATTGGGGTTTCTTCGTTGGTTCCATACCTGCTTCTCATGCAACATGTCGGGTCCTATATAATATGAGACCTTGATGATTACAAGGGATGCCAAATTTTAGGCTTTCATGGGATACATAAGTTGCCAGAATTCTAGTCGCACACAAGCATGGCTGAAATGCCAATAGAATATGACTCCTCATATGGATTAATGAGTCAATTTTATGATTTTTGCTCGATGACATGAAAACCAATATGGAGAAGATTTTTGTTCGCGTGCTATTTCCTTACATTTGATCCCTTATTTTGAGTCTGTATCCTATTTAACCTTTTCTATTGACTGATGATTTTTCAGGCAAACTTTACCTCATAGATTTTGAATATGGTTCCTACAGTTACAGAGGATTTGATATTGGAAATCACTTCAATGAATATGCTGGATATGATTGTGATTACCGCTTGTATGGAACATCATCCTCTACTAGCCCTTGAGATGAAGGCAATTGGCAGGTCCTTATTTCGCAGACAGTTATTTTCTTTTTTCTTTTTTCATTTGTAGGTATCCAAGCAAGGATGGCCAGTGTCATTTCTTCAGGCATTACTTGAATCCTGATGGTCCAGATGAGGTTCGATCTCGTTTGGCAAATCTTTGTAGTATTTCTGTTATAACTATCCATAACGGCCTTCAGTTTGGCAAATCTTTGATGATGCTTCCATTTTATTAACTATTTGATACCCTAATTCATGTAGTACTTTATCAACAACGTAAAACTATTTTAGTTCAATGGATACCAAGTATTCCAAAAGATGAAACCAATTCACATCTGATGTTGGAAGTTATGACAGTTTGAATGTATTCATACACCTTAAATGATCAAGAACTCAAGAAGCGTCTCTTTCTTCTCGGATAGGTGACAGAAAGCGAGTTGGAGGCAATCTATGTCGAGACAAACACGTTCATGCTAGCTTCACACTTGTACTGGGCATTATGGGCTTTGATCCAGGTATGCTCGGCTTTCCCTTTAGGCACTCTACTTGCTTCCTAGAAACCTAAGCGATCATGGCTGGTGCTCATAACTTCTATATACGCTGCCAAATTTCACAGGCAAGTGTCTCACCGATCAAGTTTGATTATCTGGAGTACTTCTTTCTAAGATATAACGAGTACAAAAGGCGGAGAGATGCAGCCATGTCGCTTGCGGAATGTTTTCTATCGAGATCATAGATAGGAAGTTGTTCGAGTTGGTATTGGGAGCAGCCTCCCTGTATTTCACCCTGTGATGCTCACCATCAGTGACGGATGTTGACATCAGTTGGTCAAGATAGCATACGAAGTAGCAGTTTAGTTCTTTTCTGTCTTCAGTGTAGGAAAAAATTGTACCGTATGATTTAACAAACAAGGGGATTGTTTGATATACTCAGCCTAGGAGCATATGGCTATTCATCATGATTTTTTGTACCTCTTAAGAGATTCGAACATCGGAATTCTCATCGTCTTGATGAACTCTTGTATGTGAATTGATATATCATGATTCTTTGTACCTCTAATATGATCCGAGCAGCGAAATTCTCATTGCCTTGATGAATCAGCCTGTGATTGAACTCATGTCAGAGGATTGATATTATAGATCATGAATAATAATTCTGACTCTTCCATCGTCGTCATTTGTTTCTTTTTTGCTTCTTTCGAACTTGTAACGAGAAGATCACTATGGAAGTCCTCAGTTTCAGCCATGGCAACCTGTCACATGACATAAAAGCCTGGTTATTTCGCCCGATCTAGATTTCGTCACTCCTTTGTTGATCCAGGTCCCAAATCCCCGTAGACGCAATAGTTTCAGGGTAAGATCTGTTTGTATCCAGTTTGGAAGAATAACAACCACAGGTTACAGCATGATAAAAACACCTTCATATCAGCGAGATGCAATATATAAGCTATAAACACGGCAAAACTACAGTAAGGGCTTACAAGAGCTTTTGACGATGAAAGCAAGGCGACATTTCAGATCATCACTCGAGCCGACAGTTCAATCCACAGATAAAAAGAACTAACAGATGCAAACTACTCTCCCGTTGTACACAGAAAGTTCCATCTTCAATCATGCTTGAAGAACTTGACAATGTACGATGTCGCTTTTCAGCCGATTCCCACCCACGATGCTGGACCAGAGATTGGTCATGAAGGATTTAACCGGACCTTTCCCAGCAATGTTCTCCCACAGATCCTCAGTCGTAGCTCCTCCAGACCCATTTGATCTCGATACGTCAACGAGTGAGATGCTCATGTTGTTCCGAATGACACAGAGTTTCCCACTCAATGGGACCAGAGCCGCTGCCTCCAAGGCCTTGGAATTCCCGAGATGAGCTCTGCTGTCGATGTTCTTGCTCCAGAAGTCACTTGTATCGTCATAAACCCTGAGCTTGCATCCATCTTTGCAATCCAACGCATAGAGATGCCCGTTTAAAGACACGCTCGGGTTCCTCCAATCAGCAACCATTCCATCATAAACAGGATACCAGTTATCCGATTCTGGATGATAGACCTCCCTCAGAACCTGTCTGTGAGAGCCAAGGCCATTCAGGTACCACTTCCCCTCATAAACGACCCCGGTGAATGGTACCATCGCGAACCTCATGTCAGAAATGAAGGACCAACGATTCTTGTTAGGATCGTAAACCTCGGCTGACCTCAGGGATCGAGTCACCCCCTCATTCACCCCGCCGGCCACATACAAACAATTGTTGATGACACAAGATCCAAAGAAATGCCTACGACGGAGCATATCAGGGGCTCGGTGCCATTTGTTAGTTCTTGCACTGTAGAAGACAACCCTTCTCATCGATCCCTTCAATGGATGTTTACCCCCAAACAGGTACAAATGACAACCGCTAAGAACCGCACAACCAAACCCAAGAGCTTCAGAATACTCTTTGGGCACTGGTAGAAGCGGCTGCCAAAGTTGATGAGCGGGATCAAAGGCATCCCATGATATCTTCCCGTCTTTGTCTCGTTTTATCACATAGGCCCACTCTTCAGCGATCCCATGGCTCTTCCTCAATGAATAGTAGAAGTTCCCAGCCAAGAGACGGTACCATCTTTTGCAGACCAGGCGTAGGTCCCGGTGTGCTAGTCTCGGGACTCTGATCAAGCAAGCTATGGCAAGGTCATCGGGAAGACCTGGAAGCAATGGAGATAAATTGCGGTTTCTGTCACGATGTGATGGTTTCTGCCGAGTAGGATGAATGGAGGGTTTGATGTCTGGTTGCAGGCAGAGCTTTGTACCCGGCACATACTTCTTAGCTTCAGCTACGGTCTTGAGGCCTGCGTCTACTCTACAGAAGCACGTTGTATCAACCTGCGATTTGTAACGGATATCACCATTGTTACCTTACACGTTCATAACCACAACGACCATTACAATCAGGACTTAATTCAGGAACCTAATGCCAACAACTAACAAAGATAATGATTCTATGCTCATACACAGAGATGAACTGTTCTCGATTTATATCCACAATCTGATCACCATCACTAAGCTAGGTCAAAGATAACATCTGGCGCTTCTATATCGCTGAGAACCCATGAATACTCTCGTCTCTTATATCAAATGAGTAATATACGAATTAAACTAGTTACCACAATATGGTGATGCTGGTGCTTTATATAGGAGAGAAAAAATAGCATCATTATGGACATGCAAGAAATAGAGCCATCAAACCTCAGACATTTCGAGTTAGACGAACCAATTTTCGTAGGAATCAAGTGTAAACATCACAACAACAACTTAGATAATCTTATCCATTGGCAGGGTCTCGGAATCAATTGTAAACATCATATCCAAAAAAAGGAATTAGAATGCACCAGATCGGAAGCATACAGAATATATAGCAAGTCAACTCACCAGAGGAGGTTGAATCATTTCATTCATGATTCACTCATCCATGGTAGTCTCCAAACATCTTCCAAATATAAAAATCAGTATCCAGCTCCTGCCATCATAGATCACAATTCTGGTCACATTTTCCATATGTAACAGCTATCATATCCAAACAAGATAGTTACAAAGAACTCTATAAACTACACTAAGTCACAAAAAACATAACGTTACTTGCGACACAAGTCTTATGTCACACTTAGTACGATGTTCCCGATATGCATAACACACGACATTACAACCCAAGTAACCAAAATAACCAGACCAGGTACTACTGTCACTCGTCCTGAGAACCAAATGTACTCATCTTAATGTGTTTGTTTCTGTTGAGATTGTTTCCCGAATAAATATTATATGTAGGAAAGTTTATAAAACAAACACACAATTGAAGTTCCAATTATACTAATAATGAACTCCACAAACGATATCTAAAATGAGCAGATGAGATCTCAAAAATCTAACAAAGATTGAGTTTGTCACCTCAAAATTCCCCACTTCAATGGAACTGAAACAGAAATCCACTAGTGACCCAGCATCAAAATGATGTACTTAAATTCTTCAATGGGTGAAAAAATCATAAGAAAGCAATCAACCCAACAATCTCAAACCCCAAATCAAAGAATCCCAAGCCCAAAGATTTCAAAACCCACTTGATCAAAATCAGATTTTTAGGGTTACAGTCAACAAACAATAGCAACCCAATTGCAAGAAACAAGAAATCAAAGCACTTTTGGAAAAATATGAGAAATGGGTTTTTGTTTTGGCATTCAAAACTTCAGCATGAGCAAGACCCATCAAGCAAAACCCACCAAAAAGCAACAATATGACTCAAAATTTGATGTCAAAGAACAGAGAGGACAAATGGGGAAGTGTCAAATATCAAAACCTAAACCACTATCAAGTCTAGGAAAATGATGTCAGTGTTGTTGGAGGCAAGTAAATGGGGTGATGAAAGAGGGGAAAGGGAAAGATACAAAATTGTCAAAATGACGATTTGGACAAAAGTCTCACCTCTCCTTGCATAATTGAAAAAACAAGAAAAAAAAGTACTAGTCGTGCAAACCGAAAAATAAGTATTTAGTCCGTACTATTTATTTTATGACTTTATATATATATATAAGGTTAATAAAATATGATTTATATAAATTTATCATAAATATCAACGATTATATAAGTTAAATATTTCAATATGATATATATTATGAAACGATTAGACATGATTTTATATTAAAACTAAATTTATATTTATGTATATAAAATATTATAATATATAATATATTGTAAAATATGTGGAACGATATATAAAAAATGAGAAGAAAAAAAAGAATCAGATTGAAGTGAAACCTTCAAAGAAAAAAAAAGAAAAAAGAAAAATATTATATATAATATTATCTTTATTTTTATATTAAAAAGATTATTTTCATATGCTTTCATCATTGATTTTTATTAGAGTAATCACACGAGGATTAATAAGTGACGGAATGAGATACAGAATGTTGTATGCTCAGTAACACATAAGTTTGTCATATCCGTTACATTTGGAAACATCTTTGATATTGAACCGTTAAAATAACATAAAAAAGTACATACATCAACTTGTATGAACTACTACTTCGAAACAATCTCGTTTTCTCTATATATTCGTGTTTTGCGGTGAGATCACTGCTGAGGATAACACAGTAACCTGACTAATAATGCGCTACAAGTTGAGTTTGCAAAAAAGAAAAAGAACTTTCATCATGTCGATATTACTCTTCAAGTGGCTTCTCCATATCTGACCGGCATGTTGATTTGAAATTTAAATCATAAAGTTCCATAATGTAATCAGAATTTCATTAATGTTTTTTGACGACGATTTTCATGATGGTCAAATGTTATAGAAAAAATTAAAAATACCCTCTCTATATTATAATATAAGTAATATTTATCTATTTTGATGTCTGAAATTATATACAACATATTTTATTTAATAACCTTTTCATATAAAAAATACTCCATGTATTTTATAATATAGCAACGACTTTAACCCGCTACGCGGATTTATGTGTGTTGAATTTGTTTATAATTTGATAATTTCTTTAATTTTTTATGATAGTTGGGTTTATTATAGCAATTATGAGAGCAGATAATGAATATAATATAAGAAATAGTTATTGTTTTGGTAATTATTTATGTGAAAAAAATTATTAAATATGATAGTTGGATCAAATAGACAAATGTTGTTTATATTATGAAACGAAGGAGTATATCAAAATAATCATAATTTGTTATAATACACTAGTTATTTTCTCTCACAAATACTACAATAAATCTCAGTATCATCATAAAAATATTTTTCCTTCATCAAATTTCATAAAAATTTCAAACACACATAAACTCGTATGTCGAACCAAATCGTTATTTATATTACGAGATAAAAGGAGTAGTTTCTACTTAAATTACAATTCGCACCTCATCTCAAAGATGTAGTATACTTTGTCCCCCCAAAAAATATACTACACATTTAGCACCCTATTTGAAAAATCTAGTATATTTTTAAAGCGGAGGTGCAATTGGAGACTTGGGGGTAGAGTATAAGAAAAAAATAGGGATAAAAAAATACAGATTATTATTTCAAGGGATATGTGGAAGTTATTCTTGTGTTAGAGATTTTATATCAATTCCCTCTAGTTTCTATAAGGTAAAAAAAAAAAAAACACGATAAAAGCACAAGTTTACCAACCAACATTTTTTTATTGGCAAACATGCATTTGATCACTAGCATAATGTGCACGGTCCATCTCATCATGGCTTGCTTACTCCAATATGGGAGTACTTACAAGGCAATGCCCAAATAGAAATTATTAGCTCACCCTTTTTATGCATTTGTGGCATGTATTATTCTCAGCATAGTCACTTGGGCACATCATGGAAAGGTACAGGTACATAATAGATCAAAGGTCTTGAAATGGATAATCACATGTTACTTTCGTGTCATAATATTTTTAACTGTTTAATTCGATATAAATAAATATATATATATATTATTTTTTTCACTTCAAAAAAACTATAAGATTTTTATTTTTTATATTATTCAATACGTATTTTGAAATGTTTCGTTTTACTTCTTAACGATACTAGAAAATTATGCCACTGATATCAGGTTATAATACATAACTTAATTTATCATTAACGTTTCATAATAATTTTTCAAAAAATGATGTTTGATCGTCCCTGCTACGCGAACCAAACTTCTTCTCGACAAGCGCATGTAGTCAACTTGTTATAATTATTTTCAGTTGGAGGGGGTAAATTTCTGGGAAAATTCCCGAAAAAAAAATTTCAACTAATACAATTCGAAAAAATAATTCTTATCTGATACGTGTTTTAGTTACCCAAACTAAAACCGCCCAAACCCACATCAAAACACATGCATTCCGATCTTACTTGATCATCCTCATCCTCCTCCTCATCTTCTTCTTCTCCCACCAACGCTACTATCACCATCACTCCACTCCCATCAACCACCACTAGCTTTGGCCACCTTCGTCGTTAACCACCATCATCTCTGGCCATCTCCATCAGAGATAAGAATGTCAACCCATCCAAAACGATGAGAACCCAAACCCATCCATCGATTCAGTAAAAAAATGGAGTGTAATTGATGAGATTTGATCTCAAGACTCGATGAATTTCGAACAATAAAAAAACGATGCGAGATTAAATAGTCTGTCGTCTTGTTTCGTAGTACTGAAATCCTGTTTCGTAAAACTGGTGTCCTATTTCATAGAAGTGACACACTGTTTCTCATAACTGTTGCACTGTTTCGAAATAGGATGTCAATTCAATGAAACATTGCGTCAATTCAAAAATAAAAAATAGTGTGGTAGTTCGAATTGAAACAGGACATCAATTCAAAAATTGAAATAATTTGTGATTTCAAATCAAAATATGACGTATCTTCAAATTTGTTATTTGAAGATGAGAGTTGATATTTCAAGGGATTTGTTATTTGTTTAATTTGTTGAGAGGAAGACAAGGAGAGGAAAGAGGAGCAGCAACGATGTCGTCATTAGCAAAGTGAAAAAAGGATTGTTTATATTGTTGTTGTGGATATACTCTTTTGGTTTTGATTTTGATTGTTGTGGTTGGGGTTTTTGTGCATCGTGAAATTTGCCTGGGGTGATTTATGTTGTTGGTGTTTTTGTTTTGCGATGATGGGAGTGTTTGGGGATGGGGGAAGAGATGAAGGTAAAGGAGACGATGATGGTGGGAGAGAAGATGACTACGGTGGAGATGCGATGACAAAGAAGGTGGAGGGAGAGAGAGAATAACTAGGTTGTTATCGGATGTTTTGAAAATATTTTTAAAAAAATTATATTTTTGAATAATTTATTATAAATTGTTGTGAAATTTATCAAGAAAAGAATATATATTTTAGGAATAGCTAAGTTGTTAAGAAAATAGATAATGAGCGTATTATATTAAAACATGATTCATTTGTTTTTTTTAGATTAAGAATTTACTAAAAAAGAAAAAATTACAAATATATTAAAACAGTTTAAAAAAATATTATATATATTATGTGACGGAAAGAATAACATTCTACTACCAATACGTTAACATGTCATCAATCTATTGATGCAATGGATTGAAAATTTGATCCTTATACAAATCAGATTCGAGTATCATGGATCAAGGAAACATGAGTTGAAAGAGTTTTACCCCTCTCATGAATCTTTCTCAAAAACATCCAGAAATCAACACTTTCATCTAAGATATATATCAAACAATCCATGTTTCTTGCAACTTAATCAAGCCATTTGTAACATGTAGAGAAGCAATGCTCATGACTATGTGCTCATTTTTTTTTCCCCTATACAATGTCTTGTGCATTCAACTTCTAGTTCCCAAAGCACATTGGCCTAGCTTGTTGGTCCAACAAATGAAATTTAATATACAGCATCTAGGTTCTGCCTAACACTGTCCATATACCATTGTCACAATGCTGAAACAATTCATTCAGAATCTCACCATTTTCTAATCCAAGTCAATTCTGCTACCCTGCAAAGCATAGTTATCAACGATCACTAGTATACGACCAACGCGACAAAACCAGAGATTAATTAATGAAGAGAAAGCATGAGAAATGCTAATCACTTTACAATCGCCAAACATGAGCAACAAGGAGTTTTAAACAATCTCGACCCCTCACAACCGGTATGAACGAGTTACGCGGATGTGTTCAGCACGAGGGATTTATGTTTCGCTCGAACAAACATACCAAATCATACTTGCGCTGGATCAGATACAGTGATCTGTCCAGCCACTTTCAAAGGCTAAATCGTTTTAGAAGCTCCTCTTTTGAAGTTCCAATTGCTCGATACTCAAGTCACTCAGATATTCTGCATCTATAGTTTCAGCCGGAGTAAAATGGAACTTGAAATGGAATCCAAGCAGGGGAGTAACACAGTGAACTGAAACTTCCAACAAATTTTCAGCAACTGCACTAAACGAAAGACCCACAAGAGTATTGTATAGTTTGCCTCACTTCCTCCACGATCACAAATCGAGGTACTCAAAACCAGAACTCAAGGCGATCGACAGGAATCATCAAGTGTATAAAACTTGTATCAAATAAAGCAAAACCCATGTGAGATTCTATTCCTCAAGCTATCTCTCTGATACAAACCCATCGACTAGAAATGGCAAATCATGCAATTTTTCGACCTGATCGAGTTAATCTGTACGAAGAACGGCAACTTGTGTCCTAAATGGTCCAATAATCAAATAAGGCAAGACGACCATGCTAGCCATCGAGAGTGTAAACTGCAAGACGAGAAGAACAGATGAGCTAATCACGACGGCAACTTCGCAAGTAAAGAAATAAAGGGACTAGGTAATGTGAGATGTACCACGAGAGGCACCGTCAGGAAACTCCAAATTGGCCACAGAGCAAAAGTGAACCTGTAAAAGAATTTTATAGTTGTTAGCCTGGGAGTTTCTAGGATATAATGCTTTTGTAATTTGTCATTTTTAGCACATTTTGTTCACTCTCTTTTCTTGTGGTTCCTAATTTCGCCAGTTTTCAAAAAGGAACAATCTGTAGCTTCAAACATTCCCTCTTCTGGTTTGCAGTATGGGAAGGCCTTTGAAAATGGGTCTTGTTCATACTTTCTAGAGTTAGCATTCCACTCAAGCAAGTAAATCTTGAACCTCTAGCAAGCCGATCATCAGCATTTCTGAAGGCACTGGCTTACTCTCAATGCCTATTCACGCTTAAGTGTTACTTTCCAATGTTGTGTTCCCCGAGACAAAAAATTAGAAATACAAAACATGAAAGAGTGAGTCATTAGGTACAGGGTAGATCCACTTACAGGGTGAAAGAGATGAGTCCAAGGGAGACAAATCGCAAAGCAGAATCGCCAACAACATCCCATTTCTCATTATACTTCCTGACTCCCCGTGTCGATATACATGCGTAGAAAAAATAAGTTCCGTTTAGAAGGAATCCTACCAATCCAAGGTATAGAGGTGTTCTGCAGATTAAATACAGAAGACACCATCAGAATCTAAATGAAAACCTGTACACAAAAGAAAAAACATTAGCGCATGGGAATCCATTATCTTTGATTTTTTCTTCATCTACGAATAAAGCTAAATGAAAAAAACCATACATAATGGAAACTGGAGTACTAATTTCAGCACTAAAAGCCAATCTCAGGCTTCGGCTCAGACTTGCCTCAAGTCAGCTGGGAATTCAAATAAATTAACACATGATCAAATTTGCTCAAGATACTATACTCTATTCTTAGAGGGACAATGAAAGTCCAATCAATGATGCCAGTCCCCCTTCTTTGTCATGAATAAGAGCTTGAAGAGAGTTTAGGTTTCAGTAACAGGTGGGAGGAGGGGTTAGGGAGAAACAGCACCCAGGTATATACAGAGTTACAGGACGTGGTGAACTATGAGTCTTCACTTGTCAACCTTGGCCATCAAACACTCCTGTGAAGGATGTTTTGGTAACAGCCTAACAAGTCCAGTAAGAGCCTTTTGCTCAGTTAATTATACAAGTATATTGCATTGGATTGTGGAAAGAAGCAAATCTATGTGCTTTTCTCCCTTTCTATGACTATTACCATTTATTCAGTTTAACCCAAGGACTGAAAGGTCCAGAATTCACTCTTCCACGATACTCACCCAAAGCACAAAAGCAAATCCAAGCAAGTGCTACATAAGTCAATGAGTTCCAATTACAGTAAAAAGCACCCACAAGAAAATGTTTCACTACATTGATTCATAATGTTCTGTTTGAAAAGAAGCAAAGACTAGTGGGAATCTCATTTAAATCAGCAGAGTTGTCCCAGAAAATGCATTAACAATCTAGAAGTTGCATTACAATATCACAGAACAAACACAACTGCATATCTGATACAACAAAGCTTGGCTCCTAATGTACGATCATTTAAGATGTTATGCTCTTCATCCAACTCAAGTCAAAATGGTGCAACCCTTTGGCAATGCAATAACCTTTCCGCCGTATGACTACATAACTCACCAGGGCACACCACTCAATTTTAAATACCATAATCTCTCACATTTAAATCCATGAGACGACCTTATTCCATCCTACCATAGAGCTTAGGCTAAGTGGGCGTCACTAACCAACGGCATCACAGGCCAAACACATAGTAGATGAATCACAGTCTGTCTATCATATCGAGAGAAACATATCCAAGTTTCAAAAATCGACATACAAAAAAATAGTTTAACGTGTAATAAGACAATGTGCATAACCATTTCAAAGAAATTCATAAATGGATATCGGGCAAGTTCCATACCTCTTTATTCGAGTATCATGCCATAAAATGTACACAAGATTCGAGTGTCTATCACCAAAGTATATAATAAAAGCCGCCGAAGCAATCCAAAGAGCATTCTCCACGACCTCAAACCACGTCCTAGTCCTAGGAATGGAGGAAGATAACGAAGGTGGCTTCGAGCAAGCATCATCCTCAAGATCATCGCCACTCGAAGCATAACCAAAGCTATGCCTCTGCCTCATTAGACCACCCCCGGTAGGCGTCCCGCCCGACATGCTAACACATACAAACCAACAGCTCAATGCACAAAACCCGAATCCCTCAACCACCCAAATCTATCCCTAATCTGATCACTGATCACAAACCCTAGTGAACAAGTGAAACTCACCCACCAAGAACCAATGCTCCCATCTCTTCCATCAATCAAAACAACTCAAATTCCCATCAAAATCAATCCCACAAAGCAGAAATCCTTCTCCCACCTTCTCCAAACACATAAACCAACACCAACCCACAAAAATCAGAACCCACTCCACTCCATAAATCCACAAATCCCTAATCACAAAAACCCAAATTCTCAACAACCCAGTTGATTTTTCACCAAATAAAACCAACCCAGATCACCAAAACAAAGTATCTCTGCACCCCTTCATCGAATTCAAAATCTTGAATACCAAAAATTTCTACCAATTAAACTGGGAAAAAAATCATGAAATTATGGCACTGAACCTTTTTTTTTTTTGTCGTTGTTTGACGCAGACAAACAGAAGAGGACGAATGAGGTGAGCGAGCAGATCAAAATAGAAAGAGAAGAAGAAAATGAAAGTGGGATGCTCGTTGTTGTTCAGTGTACTTGTTGAAAGAGAATGTCAGGAATCTTGGATATGGGCTTCCTGTAATCCTTTTTGTCACGTATTTCTTTCATTTTTGTTCGTGTGTTGTTTGTGCATAACATTGATAATGATGATGTATGATGAGATGAATTTTGCTTGATATTGTTACTTTTGTATGAAGTTCGCCTAAGACGAATTTCTTTCATGCTTTTACGAGTTACGATGTAAATTGTTTATTTTATATTCATGTCTTAAAAAAACTATAATCGATTGACTTAATACGATAATTTATGTGTGTATTAAATTTATGAAAAAAATTCATATATGCGAGAGAAAAAAAAAAGTTAAAAAAAAGCAATGGGATTGATGATATGATATAAAGTAATATATTTTGATATTTCATCCGTTCTAATTTATTCGTCGTTTGAGGATTTGAATAAAGTTTCAAAATATGTGTCGTTTGAGATAATATAACAAAAAATAAAGTTTCTTATTAATTTCACTCATATATTTATCGTCTTCCTATTTTAATGCATTCAATGTAATCCTTAAAAAACTTATCATTAATAAAGGGAAGAATAGAATTTTCTTGTGTCATTAAGATGTGTATTTAAGTTTTCTTAATATGTGTGTTTTGATCTAAATGATAGATAAATTGAAACGGAGATAGTAGTTTTGTATGAAAAATTTGACAAATAACAAAATGTTTTAATCTGAATGAAACGACCTAAAAAAAGTGTAGCAATTCGAATGAGACGGAGAAAATACATAAGATTGTTACATTTATCTACTCCTTCCGTCCCAAATAAATTACTATATATTTTATTTGACATAACTATTAATTAATGAGTTGATTTTAAAGTGTTTTATAATTTTACCCATATAAAAAGATGTAAAAAATTGTGAGTGGGTGAAGAAAAAATTGTTGATGGATGAATAAAAAAATAATGATAAAGAAATTGAATTGATATTGATATAAAGTAAGTATAATGTGGATATTTATCTCCTTAAAGTTGCTATTTTAGAAAATGTTAGAATTTATGTGAAACATCCATTTTAAATAACATGTCGTAATTTATCTGACAGAAAGGGAATATATCATATATTTCTTTCGTCCCAAATTATATACATCGGTTTGACCCGATACATAATTTTATGTGGGTTGATTTTTGAAATTCATTTGGTTATACATCAAATTATTTTGTGGTGATAGTGAAGTTTACTATATCAGTATAGAGAGTAGTTAGTGGAGTGAATTGTAACGATTTGATATTTTCTATAATAAAAACATATCAAATTAGGTGTGTTTGTATATATTTTGAGACTATAAAAAAACCATTGTATTTAATATGAGATAAAGAGAGTATTTATAATCAATAAGTTTTTTCCTATTATCATGAGAGTCATCGATCTCATTATTAGAGAAGAAACAACTTATCACTGAGATAATTTCTCTTGATGTTTGATCGTTTGTAATGTTAGATGGAATGCGGAAATTACATATTGCAGCACCTAGAAATAATAACTTTTCTTAGTTGAATATGGGACCATTATTAAGGGAATTATTTTTTGGATTGGTAGGATATAATTATGTTTGTCCCACAAGTCTTGGCTTAGCATGAGACACAATTCTATGCATGTCCAATGTTTACTACTCACATAATTTACTACGCTATCTACAATTATCGATATGTTTTGAGAAAATCATATAGATAAACATTCTCTAATCTCCATCCACATGGTTATAAAAATATTATCCATCATTGAATTAATCCTTCTTTTAACCCTTGAGCAAGACTTCAAAAATAACAAAGAAAAATGACAGTTCCTTAAGGACTCTCTGCCCGTAAGTGCGACAAATATCGCCACAAGTAACTGTGGTTCTAATTCATGAATTTTGAACCATGAACTATGCCTTGATGTTACATAGACATCTATCATACAGAACATTCAGATTTGCTCACTCTAATGTTTATAAATGCATTTCCACAGGATTAACCTACACTCTATCTCAAAGCAGGTGGCGCGACGGCAGTAAAATCTCTCCAGGCATTGAGTATAAATGTATCATAGCAAAACCGAAGGGCGTCAGACTGTCATCATCTGTCACAGAGAAGTAAAACCATGAGAATCAGCGGCTTTCGGTGCCATTGTAGAGAGTGATCAGATCCATCAATGTCGAGTACAACATCTCGAGAGACAGATGACCCAGGAACTGTCTATCAGATACGCCATCTGATACAGCAGCGCGAATGTTGTTCTCCCCCGCTGACCCATCATCCACAACCAGCCACCACGAGATGCAATCCATGACATTGTCCGGATCAACATGTGCCATGAGTCGCACTATCTCACCCTGATCTAACTCAAATGAAAGGCTTAAGAAATCTCGGGTGGCCTTAATCCCCACCATCACTGCCTCCTCATGAAGCCAACTCACAATTCGATTTGCAACCTAGCAAGGCATGTTAAAAAACAATTACAAAGATAGTTTGCAGGAGAATACTAAACATAGCTCGCAACCTATATGCAACAGAGCAAATAGACAATTTCCGTCGAGACGTAACCAGGACACTCTTCACATGAGAATTGAGATTAGACTAATAGGCATCAAAACTCGACCTAGTAAAAAGTATGAGGGGTAACATTACCTGTAGGAGAAGTATCATGGACAGATCTAACAAGTCGCAGTCCAGTTTACTGATGGAGGAGTCTCCATCAGATTTACTTTTGAAAGGGCCATCACCATTTGAGGCAGATCCACCTTCAAGGATGACGCGGTCCTCTCTGACTACCACCAAAGTCTGGAACAACGGCGACCCGGAGTCTATGTTCTGGTCTTCTGATCTCGAAGTGTAGGAACCCGAAGAAAGTATGGACTGCGGAACCCTCACCGTGAGAGTCCATGAAGAACTCCGGGAGTTCCAGGTGGGTCGAGATACCAATTCTAGGTATGGAACTTTAGTTTCCTACAATTAAAAGCAAATCAACATCAGATGGGAGATAAAATATGCTGCCAAAGTTGATGATATTAACCTATTTTCTTTCCGAAATACAAGACAACAGAAAAATGGAGCATGGGACAGAAAATGTTATCAGGATTTCTAGTTCTGCAAGCACTTTATCCGCGAACATCCTGTGGGCTAAAGACGCGTAAAAGTGACTCACAAGACCTACAGCATCGCTTCCTACAGGCATCGAGGGCTGATGTCTAGCAGAAGCACCAGGTCTAACCTTCATTCTTGTTAAAATAGGAGGAAGGACTCAACTTGAAATATTCATTTTTTGTATTATTAAAAACTTTCGTGGTATCAGAGCCCTAGTCGCCACCATCGCCTTCACACGCCACCAACTATAATCGCAGCCGCCGCCGCCTCCCATCCCCACCACTGTCGCCTATCCTCCGTCACACCCATCCTCCGGCGACCTTATCCCCGACATCGAACATCACAGGCGACCCCAATCCCGCCGGTGATTGATTCGAGAGAGGGCCAAGAATGAAGGCCGAGGATGATTTCATCGTCAGCCACCGCGCTTCTCTCAGCAGTGCAGCAGGTTCCACTCGTTAGGTGAGTTTGATGAAGGGAAACGAAGCTGTCGAAAACAAATCTGATCCTGTTCACCGGCGACTGATTCGGCGATTTGTTGCCAGAAACCACCGTGCTGCAATTGGCTTTGGTTTTGGTTCTTGTTGCTGCTGTTTTGCTGTGAGTTTGCTGGTTCATGACAGTTTGGGACGGTTCATTGGATGGTGTTGATTTGGTTCGTAAGTCATTCGTGTTAGTTTTCGTTGCTGCTGTCTTGAAGTGTTCGTGGGCTTGTGATGGTCTGGGACCTTTCAGTTCGGTGGTGTCAACTTGGTCGGCTTCACGTAAGTTTTTGTTATGCTGTGCTGCTGTGCTATTGTGCTGAGAGCTGAGAATAAGCTGTGCTGAGAATAAGCAAAGTCATTGCTGCTGTGTTGTGGTGCTGTGCTGTGTTGCTGAGAGCTCATTGCTAATGCTGTGCTGTGTTGCTATGCTGTGTTGCTGAGAGCTCATTGCTAATCCGTTTTTTTTTGAGAATAAGGGTACTTGGATTTGTTTCCGGAGAGAAGGATTACGTATTTCAGTAGCAAAAGGGAAGCAGCGAAGTTGATTTTGATTCGTGAGACTCTCTTGCAAGTCAGGTCCCCGTATTTTCCAAATGATAACCGGTCAGAATTAGGGCAAGGGTACGAAACAATCATCTGGGAAAGGAGGAGGAAAAGGATCCGGCGGTCCTCCTAACTCTGTTGGCAAGAACGTGCAGTGTCACTACTGTAAGGAATTGGGACATATGAAATGGGATTGCCCAAAACGTCCTCAGGGTTCATCTCTTCCATCTCGTGCTCAGGTACCTTCCACTGATCAGTCTTAGAAGGTTTCTGATGAACGCATTGATTCGAAGAAACTTGCATTTCTCATACACGAATTCAAACCGCTACTAGAATCACATGTCAGTATACTGTCTCGATCACAGACTCCGAGGGCTACTTCAGCCCACTCAGGTATGACTTCTAATTGTTTTATAGCATGTAAACCATCTTGGATTGTTGATTCTGGTGTCACTGATCACATGAATGGGAATAAGAGTATATTGTCTAACCTCACCACATCCAAACAATCCCCTGTTCAGATCGCTAATGGTTCAACCTGTAGTATAGAAGGGGTTGGATCTACTCAAATAGCACAAAACATACCAATATCTTCCGTCCTCTATGTCCTTTCCTTTCCTGATAATCTCATGTCTGTGAGCAAAATAACTGAACAGTTATATTGCTCAGTTACCTTCATCCCATCTAAACAAGCTGATTGGCACTGCATATAAAGACAAAGGTCTGTACCGTATGGAGGGCTCACCCCAGAGGTTGGCTTACCTGAGTACCGTCAGTGCTACGGAGCTTCATTGTCAGTTGGGGCATCCATCTCTTCCGGTGTTGAAGAAGATACGTCCAGAGTTTCAATCTATTCCAGAATTAGTTTGTGAGTCTTGTATCCAAGGGAAGCATGTTCGTGCTCCCCATCCCATCCACCCAGGTCTGTTGGTCAGTCTAATAGTCCTTTTTATTTAGTACATTCAGATATTTGGGATCCTTGTCCAGTTGAGTCAGTATCAGGTTTTCGTTATTTTTTTATTTTTGTGGATGATTTCTCTCGTGCCACTTGGCTCTTTATTATTAAATCTCGTCAGGAAATTCTTTCAAAATTCATGATTTTTTGTTCTCTTGTTCAAACTCAATTTCACACAACTGTTAAAACTCTTCGTACTAATAATGCGAAAGAATATTTTTCGAGTGAGTTTGTGCAATACACGAATAATCATGGTATTGTTCATGAATCATATTGTGCTTACACACCTCAACAGAATGGGGTCGCTGAACGCAAGAAAAGACACATCCTTGAGATGACTCGTACTATGATGATTCATGGACATGTACCTCATCACTTCTGGGCAGATGCGGTTCTCACTGCCAATTACTTGATCAATCGCATGCCATCGTCTGTACTTGATGATAAAATACCGTACAATGTTCTATACCTGTCTGCACCTTTATTTTCTGTCACATCCAGAGTTTTTGGTTGTGTCTGTTATGTTCATGATACCCGACTTGGTCGTACAAAACTTGGCCCTAAGTCCTTGAGATGTCTATTTGTGGGTTATTCTGGTACTCAAAAGGGTTATCGGTGTTATAGTCCTCAGCTAAAACGGTATTTTATATCACCTGATGTTATCTTTATGGAGTCTGTACCATACTACCTAGATTCTGATTCTGGTAACTTCTCCACTCCTTCCCCAACTGTGTCTATTCTGGAATACTTTGAAACTCCAAACATTTCTTCTTCACCGTTGGCAAGTGGTGGGCTACCGACACTTTCTGGCCCAACGATTACTCAGGTATACACTCAAAGGGATAAGAATCTCCATTCTGATACTAACTTTGTTCAGCCTATGCAGGATCATGAAACTTGTGCGGCTCCTACACCTGCATCCCCACAAAATTCTGAATCTGACCAACCCGCTGTACTTTCACCAAATCCTGACCCTGCCCCACCTCCCCCCTCCGACCTTGACATTCTCATTGCTATCCGCAAAGGCCAACGCCATTGTCCCAGTACCAGGTATCCAGTTCATCAAATCTGTCACTACTCTGTATTATCTGTTGGCCAACATACTTTCACCACCCGTCTTGATAGTTACTCTATTCCTAAGAATGTGTCTGAGGCCCTGCAATATCCAGTGTGGTTTCATGCTATGCAGGAGGAAATGTTACCTCTGTGAAAAAGTGAGACCTGGGATCTCTGTCCTCTTCCGCCTGACAAACGTGCTGTTGGTTGCAAATGGGTATTCACTGTGAAGGTTCATCCTGATGGATCGCTTAACCGACTCAAAGCTCGGTCGGTTGCCAAAGGTAACTCTCAGTCCTATGGCGTGGATTACGAGGAGACATTCTCTGCTGTTGCCAAGATGGTGTCTGCCCGCATCTCCATTGCTATTGCTGTTATGCGTCGGTGGCCACTCTATCAGCTTGATATCAAGAATGCATTTCTCAATGACATTCTTGAGGAGGAGGTATATATGACTCAGCCACCTGGGTTTGTTGTTCAGGAGGAGGCCTCAAAAGTTTGTCGCCTAAACAGATCTCTGTACGGTCTCAAGCAGTCTCCCCGAGCATGGTTCGGACGTTTATCACAAGCACTCATTCAGTTTGGCATGAAGAGGAGTGCTAGTGACCATTCAGTCTTCTACAGACATTTACAGAAAAAAACCATCATCCTAGTTGTGTATGTGGATGATTTGATCATCACCGGGGATGATGCCGAAGGGATCTCTGCACTAAAGAAGTTCCTGAGCAAGCAATTTCAGATTATCGACCTAAGAAAACTCAAGTATTTCCTTGGTATTGAGGTACTACGATCTCTTGGTAAAATTCTTATCTCTGAGAGAAAGTATGTACTTGAGATGCTTTCAGAATGCGGGTTGCTTGGATGTAAGCCTGTTGACTCATCGATGATTCCTGAGATCAAACTGATGCCAGAGGATGGAGAACCTCTGCATGATTTGGAGAGATATCGGAGACTGGTTGGGAAGCTGAATTATCTGACAGTTACTCGACCTGATATTGCATATCCAGTGAGTGTGGTTAGTGAGTTCATGTCTGCCCCTCGCACTACCCATTGGGATGCCGTGTTACAGATCCTTAGATACCTCAAGGGATCTCCAGGAAAGGGACTCGTATACTCTAATCAGAGACATAGTAGGATAGCAGTTTTCACTGATGTTGATTGGGCAGGCTGTCCTATTAGTCGAAGATCCACCACTGGATATTGTGTCTTCTTTGGTGGTAATCTGATTTCCTGAAAGAGTAAGAAACAGACTATTGTGTCTCGATCTAGTGCGGAGTTAGAATATCGAGCAATGGCAAACACCTCCTGTGAGCTGGTTTGGACAAAACATCTACTCGATGAGCTAGGTGTTCATCAATATAGTCAGATGAGACTACACTGTGACAATCAAGTAGCAATACATATCGCCAAGAATCAGGTTTTTCGTGAGCGGACCAAACATATTGAGGTAGATTGTCACCTGGTTAGAGACTTTGTCATAGGGACATCATCTTGTTCCCCGTGCATTCAGCTGAATCACGTTAGGACGGATTTTCAGCTCGCCGACATCCTAACCAAGCCACTCCGAAAAGTTCACATTGATATTATATCTAGCAAGTTGGGTATGTTTGATGTTTATGCTCCAACTTGAGGAGGAATGTTAAAATAGGAGGAAGGACTCAACTTGAAATATTCATTTTTTGTATTATTGAAAACTTTCAATTCTTATAACAAATATCCATGAAATAACTGCTCAAGAAATATCTGGTAAGTCATTCTACTGGGAAAACCAGAAGCTTTCTTCAAGCCTTTCTTGCTTTCAGTCAACATTGTACCATCAGTTCTTTCCGAAGGCAGTTGCAACTTCCATGTTCCGTACCTCGGCCAGATTAGATGTTGAATCTTTTACATATAAACAGATACTCCAGGTGTTACAGCCAATTGAAGATAATTATCTCTCATGCCAGTGACATTTACTCCTAAACTCGGATTGAAAGCTTCGCGGTTAATCGAATCAAATACCTGTACGACACACAGAAAATTAAAGGTGAAGATGCCACTCAGGGATAAACAAAAGATGGGGTACTGAAAACGTACCATCTCATGAAAAATCGATTTATGGGCTTCACGAAGAGCTGAATTTGTTGCCCGGATGCTATCATCATCACTTGCTGTGTCCTTCATTTCTTTGAGAGCATGCCCCAATACGGAGGGTTTCATTTCACCAGAGTAAGATCAATAATGACAGAGAGGGACAACAGAACAAGGGCGGCTTTTGAAAAAAGAATGACAATACAAAACTAGTTAGCTCAAGCAGGCTCAAGTCTGATTTCCACAAGGCTAATAGACACAGGACAAGAAAGAGAAATAATCAACGCCACCCACCCAGATGAGAAAAAACAAAACATCAACGACCCAAACATGATTTCTAAAATGGAGCCCTACAGGATTCAATCCAAACCAACACTTAATTTACGAACGCAAGTGATTAAGAATCATAGGACTCAGCTCCAATAATCCAAAATCTAAAAGATACAAGCCAACCAACATCTAGTTCAAGACTTCAAGTGATCAAGAATAGCTAGACTCGACTCCCATAATTCAACATCATGCATGTTGCAAGTCCAATCAAATCAACGTAACACATCCTTGAAACTTGAATCATCACTCCGCAAACACATTGTCATCATATGACACTCATATTGTATATCCCCTTCCTCAAGGTATCCAACGACAAATGAATCACTCCTATCGCTACGATCTATCGAGAAAAACATAAACATAAATTAACTTTTGACATCAAAGACTTATTAAAATACATACTTCAACCTAATACATGTTGCGGGACAATCAAACATGATTTGATATGAAAATGAAATTTATATTCATACGTATTGAATATTATAAAATACGTATATGTTGTACTTTTCATATGAGGAAAGTAGTAGAAAATACTTATATAGAAGTGTAGACAAGTTATAGCTTATTATAGTTTTATAATAAATAATTCGATGTGTGATAAAATATAACTAATTGTTAAGATGAAAAGTAATTTCAAATAGATTATGTTTAAAAAAACAAATAATTATGAAAAGATCTTTTAATTGAGCTTAAAACATTCAAAAACACTTAGGCTAAAAACACCATAAATATCACTCAAATCTCTTCAAAACACACAAAAACGAAATGAAAAGTATTAAAAACATAATAAAACAACCTTAAATAACTTGAAAACGATAGAAACTATGAAAAAAAAAAAAACCTTGAAATGAGTTTAAAACACTGAAAACTACTTCAAAAGGCTAAAAACACCATAAAAACAACTCAAATGATTTGAAAACGCAAAAAACTATCAAAAGATCCTTGAAATGAGCTTAAAACACTCAAAAACTCTTCAAAAAGCTAAAAACATCATAAAAACAACTCTAAATGACTTGAAAACACAAGAAACTATGAAAAGACCCTTGAAATGAAAGCGCTTAATTCCCCTTAAAAAACAATTTCAAATGTATTACGTCAACAAGAATTAAAACATCTTGAAGTTGCAGTAAAAACATATGTTAAGCACTCTTCCAACATTATCGGTTTCTTGACATCCTTATAAAACATTAAACATCCAAACACTTATCATATATTTTTTTCATTTAAAATAAATTACGATAATATTATTAAATTTGGATGTCATATATAAATTATTGATGTAATATATATTATCATTGATATTTCACGATAAATTTATAAAAAAAAAAATTATGTTTGATCATTGTTGTCCATATATCAAACTTTACATAGATGTGTGTGTAAAATCAATATGTTACGTTTTTTTATAAGGGGGAGTATTAGATTATGATCAAGCTTATGACTATCGTGTGAAGAATCTACAAAGCAAAAAGCCACGACGCCCATAAACTACCCCATCAATATCAAGCATCATTATCCACATTAATCAACCAGCAACACCAACCCCACAACATTATGTGCTCATTAGGCTATGTGGGCATTGCAGCTTAGTCTTTGTTAAAAGGTCTATTTTGCCCATTAAATTGTTTTTGACTGCTTTGTGGCAACAGTTGCTGCCAATGGTTTCGGATATGTGATGCATATATTTTGAGCACCCACCACTAGTTTTTCGGTGTAATCTGATCGCGGATTCTTCGAGCTCAACTGGCAAGGTCTATTTCAAGTAGCGTGGTGACAAGCGCGACAAAAAGCATAATTTGAGCTTTGATAGTGATCTTTATACTCTCAGACCATATGCGTTACGAAAAACATGGGTTTGTTTTTGTTGTCTTATGGTGATCTTTATAATGTCATCACGAGGATTTGATACATCGATTATGGTATTTTGTTGAGTTGTGAAGTTTGATTTGTTAGGAACCTCTTGTGCGCTACGCTTGCGGGAGTCTGAGGGCCTCCGCCTCCTTGAGCTCCATCCTTGGAACAAATTTCGATTTGGGCTTCACTGTTGTATGGACCTCTGGCCCAAGTTGTGGGCTTGACTATAAATACCCTGTAATTGTAAACCCTAATACCTACGAGTGAATTGCTTTGCGCTAGTGCGGTCGTGGATGTAGGTCAGATTCGACTGAACCACGTTAAATCCCTGTATTCATTGTTCTCATTTTCGCTTTATTTTCTTGCAATTGCGAGTGTATGCGTCTGCGATCCTCACCAATTTTGCATATCTATATTGCTTATTGAGAGTGGAATTTGTTACGATTTAAGAGAGAACCAAGGAAGGAATCTATGTTCTAATCGAACTGGAGTAGAATCAAAAATTTAAATTATTATTATCTCACATATATATTGAAGATCATTAACCTGCACGTCACCGGGTCGGAATATAATACATATGTGAACTATGATATCTATTAACCCAAAAATTTAAGTTGATAGTTTATGGGTTATTCACATATATATTTTATTTTATTTTCTTTACGGTCGAGATGGACTACTCACACATATACTGGACAGAATTCACGATGAAAGGTCAGAAAATCCGATCACTATATCAACCTGACTGTTTAAAGTTTAGTGCACTTTGGTCCTGTATATTGCAATAATGCAATTGTATAAGTATGTTATAATTTGCATATTTTAGCAGGTTGTGCTAGGCAACTATGCAAGGGTAATGATCGATTGCAATGCATGGTACTCTGCTGTAAGATCCTAAACTTAGAACCATCGACCAGTATTCTATGTAATACACCATCTGTTCAATATCTTACAACACTTTGACTATGGGTATTGGGTATTTGTCATTGTTAGCTTTGATTAACGTTGCATAACGATTAAACTTTGTTTTATACAAATTTATCCCAAAATATTAATCGTCATATTTATAAGTTATGTATTTCATATGACAAAAATTATGAAATAATTTAAAATAAAATTCATACGTATTTTCCTTTTTTACGGTTTTATTCTGACAGATGGAGCTTAATGCTTCCTATCATTATCTTTTGGAACTGTCTAATAGATTCTATATACATTGTGATTTTCCATGGAATTTCAATCGGATGGAGTGTTGGAAACAAACCAATCAAAGCTCGATCGACAGACATCAATAAAAATAAAAAATAAAAAAGCTCGATCGACATATATTATCAGTCTTGTCATCACATCAGTAGGCACGACATCAATTCTAACACTATGTGAGTGCAACTAAGCCACGTAGAAGGGCACACTTCCTAGTGAATTTATACAATATACGGTACTTGCAAACATACCTTTCTGTGCAACTATGCAGCAGCAGCAACAATCTATTTTATCCCGTCTTCAACATGCTCCAGATAAAATGAGATAACAAATTTTTTTTCCTTTTACGAAAATAGAAAAATTATTTTCTGATATCCTCAAATGCATAATAACAATAATATATAGAAAATAAAAACAACATAAAATAATGTCTACATATAAAAACATGACATAATGCAATAACTGAATTTCAATACTGAAATAACAGAAATCGAATGAAAAATATCAAATAAGGCACTAGAAATAAAGTACTATAGAATCCTTAAAAGACTTATCCTAATCACCCACTAACCATGACTATCCTATCACTGCTATCCTATTATGTCAGGTAGACCTATTTAAGATCATGTCCCTCGTTAGTCCGAGAAGTGCTAGGTCTTGCTTAATAACCTTCCCAATATTTTTTTGGTCTTCCCTTACTCTTTTTACTATCCGTAATTGCGATGGACTCACATCATCTAACAGATATTTTTGGATCCCTACGGATCACATATCCCAACCATCTCAATCGCGCCTCCCGTATCCTTGCATCAATAGGCAAAACACCTAACCTATTTCTCATCCTTCTATTTGTGACTTCATCTCTTAGGAAAACCTCACACATTCATCGCAACATCCTCATCTTTCTTGTATTCCTTTTTTTTGTCTGGCTTTTTTTCCACAAGCCAATACTCTACCCCATATATAATAGTTAGTCTTATCACCGTACGACATTATCTTCCCTTTAATTTTAGGGAGATTCTTCTATCGCATAACACATGTATAGCGTCACACCACTTCTGTCAACCTGCTCTGCTACAATGTATAATGTCATTGTCAATCTCACCGATCTCTTGAATCATAGATTCAAGATACTTGAAAGATAGAGTCTTTCTGATCGTCTTAGATTTAAACTCAAAAGAAAAAAAAAAATGGCTATGACAACTATAACTAATTGACTGCAACGATTGGTATTTCTAATAAGCAAGACTAATTTCTTCAGCTTAAGTGATTAGTCTTATAATTAAAAAAAATCCAAAACTACTCATTTATGCTCGAAAAAACTAATATTACAGGAATATATTAAAAGTATAACTAAAAAAATATTAAAAGTACTAAGCCAATTAGCTACAACTACTATTCCTTGTTCAAATAAACTTCTATGATTTTCAATTTGGAAAAAACAATCAGCATAAAAGTTACTATAATTACATATCATGAATTCACCAAGACTGTCCTAATGCCACTATCACAAGCTCTCCTACATTAAATAATCCCAACCAACATCTCAATCGCAAACATTATTCTAAATGGGTCACTCATTTTAGCATCAAACTCCAAAATATATTTAAGTTCAATTCCATCTTCCTCGTCTCTTTCATCACCATCACCAAAAAACAATGGCGACATCCAAAGAGACCAAACCAAAGAATATTGGCAAGGACAAGCACTATGTCTACAACATCGGCACGGTCGGGAGCCGGACGCCCGACCATCCTCCCCCGATGACGACAGTGACTAATAGGGTCATATCGATCGGCTGGGGGTTACGTAAGTCGAAATCCGTCAAGGAATGTGTAACCGGTCAACAAATGGGAGCAAAAGGAGGTTATGCTGCGAATGGGAGGAAATCATTGTGTAAAGTGGAAGAAGGGCAAAATGGGAAAGTGGAAACCAATGCAAGTGATTGGGTGAAAGTGGGGAAGTTGCTTGAGGAGAGAAAATCAGTTTCATGTGTTGAGGGTGTGAAAGGGTATGAAGGGAAACTTCTTGAGAAAGGGAGGAAATCTAATGGGCATAATGGTGAGATTATAAGTTTAGCATATGAAGTTGAGGTGAACAAAGTTCAGGTTTTGGTAACGGATATGCCTGGATTCATGCAAGGGCACGCATTTCGATGCGCTCGACGAACGTTTGATAGCATGGAGAAGTTCAGTGCTAAGCTCACGGCATTCAACTTGAAGAAGGTAATGGTTGAAATCTCATGTTATCTCTCTGTTTTTGCTCTGTTTTCATTTAGCTTCGTCGGTGCTTGGTTTATGATTCAATGTTCTTGTCCACTCGTGAGATGTCTATGTATGATTATGGTATGTCGAGAAATCAACTCTATCAAAAGTTCAAACTGATGATAGAAGATCCTATCAATATATATCTAACAAACACTCTAACCCAACCCATACTATAAGATCCACATAATAAATCACATATGTGGTAATAAATTGGGAGGGAGGGATCAAACTCGTGAGCTCTTGTCACGATCTACTATGATATTATATGGAGAAATCAACCTATAAAAAATCCAAACTGATGATAAAATGTTCTATCAATGTATATCTAACACCTATCATATAGGTTTGTATCTAGAAGTCATAAGATAATATGTATGGCGATGGCGTCACGGTTCATGTATAAAATCATCCGTGTTATAAAAGACCACGTAGTGGTTGCTGTAAATTTTGTACATTGATTATTTTATAGTGTAAGATTAAAAATCTATACTATAAATTGATAAATATGTACAATTAAATTTTTAATGTATTTTATAATTAAAATCTGACCTATATATATTCAACCAGTTATCATATAAATTTTATTTCAACTTATAATATAAATTTCTCAATCAAACACAACCCACCACCCGAACAGAAAACAGAAGTTTTGATTGATGAGGCAAATTTGCGAAAAAAACTTTTCCTTGAAGTTTAATGAAAGTGGATTGTCTGTAGTCTTTGTTTCTCCTTTAAAGTTGCAATACAAAAGATTTGAATATGCCAAAAATGCAAGTTACTCAATCTAGCTATTTCATGGCCCTTTGTACAAGATCTCATCAAGAAGTTTCACATGGCAACCCCATTCCTCCCCTCTTAGTGTCATGATGAAAAAACTAACTCCAACTGTTGAGGTTGATGCCAAATGGACCAACTCCAAAACCCTTTCCTTTCCAACGGCTGAGGCTATATATGTGTCGATGATTTCTTATGTCTGATATGAAAATAAAAATAAAATAAAATATCTGTGTGAACAATATATATTCTTCTGTTTATATTTTTGGGTTGAAAATGGATTTGGTTAGGCACAAAGAATAATATTCATTAAAATGGGACAATAAGAGAGGAATAAGATCTGAACAAACCATTAGTTGCTTTAATTGATAGCATATGCTTAAAAGGAGGCTTGTCTCATCTGGCTAGGCCACTCATGATTCAATGCATGTGCTTCCTTTGAATAGCCTTTAATTTTTACATTGAATATCCCTTGAAAGGTCTCTCATCGAATCGCACTTATCTATTGATGATTGCCATGATTCATCACTGATCTATACAAATTATACATAAATGATTATCGTTATCATTTTATTTTTCCTTTTTTTTTTTTCGTTATATATGACTGAGTTGACCCACTAATATTTTACGTGGGCAGGAATTCGACAAAGTGTATGGGCCGGCCTGGCATTGCATTGTGGGCTCAAGCTTCGGATCATTTGTGACCCACTGCACACGTTGCTTTTTGTATTTTTCTATGGAGAATTTGTACGTACTGTTATTCAAGACCAAAGTTCAGAAGAGATTAGAAACGGACTACGTGTAGTGTGTAACAGGCAATGTTGGATGTAAATTACATACTAGAATATAATGATTTCATGTCGCAGATCTTTGATACTTCTTTCAATGCACTCCCCAAGATCATGACAAGTGACAATATGTGTGGTGGCCTAATTAATGGTATTTTTTACGATGAAATCATAAAAAATATAGATCTTGCACAAACCCAGAGTTTGTATGCAAATGAAGTTGACCAGATCTAAACTAGTGAATTTAGTAAATTCGCAGGAAATGTTAAAGCATAAGATTAGAATAAGAATTCTACAACATAAATTTAACATAAAAAACATTTAAAATATATTTAATTTCTCTTTTCTTTCAAACATGTTGAGATGGCCGAGTTGGTCTAAGGCGCCAGATTAAGGTTCTGGTCCGAAAGGGCGTGGGTTCAAATCCCACTCTCAACAATTTTATTTATTTTTTCAAAAAATTTGGTAATGAAATAGAGGTTTTAGCTGCCGACTGTCACCTTTGTGAGTTTTGACCCACTGTTTGCACAACGATAACGACGACCACAATTGGTTCTGCCTCAACATTCTAGAGTTTCCTGATGAACCCAAAGGCCTTAAGCCAGAGAGGCGACCATAGAGCATAAAGACGTCAGGGTTCTCGCTTAATGTAAGTTTTGAAAGGTATCTATGTTCAACAAGAAGCTAGCATCAATACATCGATGTGCCTAGATGGCACCTGTGATCGCAATATTCCTGGTCACCAGACTCGAGAAGGCTCAACAGTACAAGATGGACGGAAAACCAAACTCAAAACTAGACGGGACTGAGTATAATACCAAAAGCAAAAATCAAGAGGTTTCGACATCCAAAATTCCCACTGGGACAGCTCTGTTCGCTCTCTGAGGAGTTCGCTCAATGGTTTCGGGCCCTCAGAAGTCTCTTCCCATGTTTCTACTTGGAAACATGGCTTCTCAGAAGAATAACCATCTTCACCACCTTCCCTACTTCCAACTTTAATTGGAGCAGAGAGCCTTCGGTCCTGCGAAAAAAGAGTCTTCGCTGCGTCTCTTTTGCTTTAAAAAAGGTTTCGTGGCGAAATTGTATGCGGAACACTTCGAGACGATCTCAAACGATCGTGCGAGTCGGTTTACAGAAACTGGGACACCGTTTCTCCATGCAGGAGAAGCAAAACCATTCCTTTCCAGCTCTGACGCCAGTCTCCTATAAAACTGCCATGGGGGGCCAGACTTCAGAAGCCTTTCGCGTCTCCTGGCTCTGAGATGAGGCAAGTAGCGCCTGGTCGAGGCATGCATCTCCAAATGATGATCGTGAATCCTTCGTATGGCAGTAAGCTTGGTTCCGTTTTAACAGTCGTCTTAGCATCAGAAGCAGGTGGATCAGTAGTCTCTCCGTAAAGTTTTGTTTTCACAGAGGATGAATAATCAGGATCATGCAGGAAGGTGCAACGGTCACCCTTGTTGCAGTATCCGCTGAAGTAAAAGTAGCAAGGAACCTTATGCTTGCTGGGAGGCACCGACGAGAAGTGAGAGAATGATGCAGCTCCAACCAACACTTCATTGTTAACATCCAATGGCTCCCTTCCGAAGATCAAATTCAAGAGTGATGCAAGTTAGACTAAGCAAGTTTCATGCAAGCAAATAAACTTCAACACCACGTAGTCTATACAAGATCATACTCACAACCCGCACAAAAGCATACACATTAATACCATCATGAGATCAAAATTAAGAAACCTGTTCACAAGCATTGAATCTCGCAGCCATACATCATGACATACACGGGGCCTTCAACACCATCGAATAAATTCTGCATGCATAACATCATCCATACACCGAACTTCATGCCACTAACAAGTTTCATATCACCATGTATGAATAATTCACTGGGTTGAGGTGCAAATAGCAGAGCCAGGCAAAATAATATCAAACCAAAGGCTTCCTTATGGGTATTTCTAACTCTTTTTCCACCTGTGCTTGTACTTATGTAATGTGTAACTATGTTAGAAGCCTAAAAGCCTAGGACTAACATCTCAAAACATTTGAGCAGGAAACCATGGAGATATCAATAATATGCACTCACTTCTTAAATGAGACAAGAACAGGCGCAAAATGCATCATCTCAATCAGACAGCAAGGAAAACATAAAGAACATATCCATGCAACGACATAACAGTATACTGTTCCACGAATCAACAACACCATCCAACAACTTTCAAAACAGAACACCTTGTGAAACCATATCCTCATGAAACCATATCCTCGTGAAAATGAAAGCCTCCAGTGAAGTACATTGGTGGAGTATTGCATTGGATGCAACAATCAAGTCACGAAGAACAACAAAAATACTACTCATAAGGCATATAGCACAAGGAACTCACAGGATGTCGAAACCCACAAGCGGGATTCAAGCAGTTCCCGTGCTTCCAGTACCAGCAATCCCTAGGGTTCAACCTTGCCATCTCATTGTGCCTGTACTCAAATTCCCATCCCTGTAATCACAAACACAACACAAGCAACTCAATCACTTCCTACACAACCCAACACTCGAATCATTTCCAATCACATCAAAGTTCAAACCACAACATCCACATGAAGAAAATCCCTCAAAACAATACCCTAGCACACCGAATGGCCAAATTGTTTGAAATCGGCTTAATCAAAATCAACATGAGTCGGCATCAAATTGAACGAAATGATCACTCAAATGGCTTCTAATCACTTCAACACACAAAACCGTATAAAACACGCAAATGAACACACTAAACGAGCAACTTATCTGAATTCGGCTTAATGCAAATCGACTTGATAAGGCATCGAATCCAAAGGAACAAAAGTTACAAAAACAACAAAAACAAATCAATCACTTCACGTCACACACAACCCTACACTTGAATCACTCCCAGTTACTCAAAATCCACATGACTGAACCCCTCAAAAACAAAACCTCATCACACTATGGCGACATGAATCACCTCAAACAAGGTAAACATGATACGAAATCAAATTCAATAGATCCGAAGCTACAAGCACAACATAAACAAATCAATCTTATAGCATCACATTTACAAATAAAGTCACAGTAAATGGGCAAATTGTTCATAATCAACCTTGTTAAGATATACATTAGTGGGCGTTCTAGAATCGGTTCGGATTTTTGGTAAAACTGGTTCCACGACAGAATAATTGTAATCTACATAACTCAGCACCGAATTGAATAGAAACTTAGTTACAATCACATCACAAACAAATAAACCCTAAAATCACAAAACCATACAACTAAAATCCCTTTAAAATCCCTCAACACCAAACCCTAACCAACAAACAATCAAAGACAGTAAATCCTCCCAAATCAAACTACTTGAAATCAACACGATTCAAGCATCAAATCAAATGCGATGAAAGTGGATGAGAATGAGATCGAGGTGTTGCGAGCTTTTTTGCAAGTGAAGGGAGAAGCCAAGAAGTAGACGCAATCCGTGTTGCTGCGTTTCATCATCTCTTCTTCTTCGTCCTCCATTGAAGCTCGGTGAACTCGATGGACCGAATCGTCGAATCACGCAGAGAAAAAGTGAGATGCAACGCTCTCTTCACTCTTCCGTCTTCAGTTCACTCTCTCAGCATTGCATTTGCATATAAAATTAGGAAACTTTCAAAAAACTTAAGACTCCTCGGATAAGATAACAATTTGTAACACGACAGGCTCTTTAGTTTCATTTGCGCAGGATCCAAGAACAAGTCAAAGCATGATTAAAAAATAATATTATTTTTATAATTTGATATCAAATAAAAAAAAATCAAAACTAAAACTTTATCATAAATAAAATATTTTAATCAAGAATTAGAAAAATATATAGTTAACAAATTAATTAAACATTTGAATAAAAAAATAATTTAAAAAGATTGAAATCCACGCAATGTGATGAAAAATCTAATGAAAGAAAATAGTCATAAATGAATACTCAATGGTTAAATCGTAACCGACAAGTTAAGGATGTTATCGTGAGAAGATTTATAATAATTGGAACTTTTAAGGTGTTAAATAGCTCCAAATATTATATTGGTAGTTCTATAATTGATGCTAAATATATTTTTTGATGTCAAATTATAAAAATGAAAAATCATTCATGTTACAAAAAATAATATAGTGACTGCTGCAAATATTATAGGTTGTCAATTTTATATATTGAAAAATCTATACTATAAATTGATACGTACAATCAAATTTTTAATATATTTTATAATTAAAATTTAATTTATATATATTCAACAAATTACAGTATAAATTTTTCAATTTATATTATAAATTTCTCAACTTATAATTTGTAACAGTCATTATGCTGCCGTTATAAAAATTTCTCAACCAACAACTCGTCGTTATAGAAATGACTACTTATTTTAACATCGAGATTGGACTTGCTCCAAGGACTCCATTCAAAATTAATAGCAAGGTTACATCATCATTGAGTTTCGTTATTTATCTTAACTACGTAAAAAAAAATTACATCATCATTAATAACCACTTGAAATATATAATTCAAATTATCATTAGTGTTTCATGATAATTTTAAATAAAACGATATTCGATCGTCTCACGGACGATTCGTAAAATATGATCAACTTGATTACATAAGCCAAAGCTACAAATAAATCAATACCCAAGGAGTATCACCCAAGGTATTAGTGCTAACTGGAGCCTCCTCTAATCACTCACCGCGATCAACTATTCGTTTAAGGGGGGCATCCAAACTTAACAAAGACAAATTAAGAACATTAATTTTCCATAAAACTTTAAACATCCAACCAAAATGATCATATGATCATATAGGCAAGCACAGTGCACCAACTGGAGATGAGAGTTGAGACACTACCTTATATTAAGAACTCGGCGGCAAGGTTATCAAACTGCTGAGATAAAGAGTGTGAATTAGTACTCTGCCAAATAATCATGCTGAAAGTTGTGTTAATACTGATACAAACACAATGAATGGGGACGTGAGACTAAAATCCCCCGAAACAACAAAAATCAAATGTGTTTGATCCGCTTATTTTGAGAGACAAGCTGTTCGTGCTCTTCCAAGATCTCCTCAAGTAGATTCGAAGTGAAGCAAAATCTGCAGTATTCAATTAGAATTTGTAAACCATTTCCTCCGTGTAGCCGAGCTCCTTGAGTATCCCAGAAAGCTGCAGCAAAGCAAATTTGTCAGGACTTGGGTAACAATGTAACAATCTGACAACAATTTTTGTTTAGTAACATTAGGAACACAACCCCTGTCCCTCGTATAGGCACTGGATAAGGGTTCATGGCATATGTGTGCTGATAACTCAAGGAGATATGAACGGGCACACAAAGTCCATGTGGGAGTGAAAAGCACAGACAGGTCACAAGTCAAATCCATTGATCTGCCTCCTCAAGGTTTCCAAACTCGACACACATAGTGTTTGTTAAGTATACAAAACAAGAAGAAGAAGAAGAAGAGTTTACTGTCATACTTCGCCTTGTGACCGATCTTTACCCTTGTCTCCAGATATATGCTGCATCATACCAGGCGGCCCGCATACCTACACAAATTACACATAAAAAAGTGCAACGAGGGAAAACATGGAATATAGGTCTTCAACCCATTTGTCGTAAGAAAAAAAATGCAATAGAATTGGGAAAGGGAAAACTACATCGAAGAGCTGACCAGGATGAGAGTATCATCTCCGGGACTTGGAAGACCTTTGACGGCCATATCCTTGGACACATAACCTGCACCTCCTCTCCAGTTGCTTGATGGCTTATCAACCGTGTAAAATACCTACACATTTTATACAACAAACTTTAGCTTGATCAAACTGTACCTAAAGGAAAAAATAATGTAGCAACTGGATAGTGGACCATACCTTCAAATTCGGATGGCTAGCAGCAAGTGCATCAAGTTTCTGCTTGAGCAATATATCATCTGGGGTAACATTTGCATAAAGCAACGTAACCTACACAATTAGTTTCCCCATCAAGGGATATTCAAAGCTTAATTATGAGAATGACAAATTTTAAAAGCTAAAACCTCATCAAATTGAACAGGTCCAAAGTTTTGTACAATTTATCGAGAAAGGTCTTCTACAGATTCAATTACAGAAATAAGCCGGCACTCGGCAGTTTAATAAAAGAAGTCAAAAGCCATGGTTCACCTTGGTAAGGTCATCAGGATTCTTCAGTATAGCCTCTATCACTTGGAGCATTGGCGTAACACCACTCCCGCCTGCAATCTGAATTCCATACACTCAAAATGAACACATCTGAGGTGGATGATAGATTAACTATTTTGACAAGGGCAATCATTAATCGTATTCATAAATTGCATGCACAGTCAGAAGCTTAAGAGTACAAAAACATCAAGAAAACAACTCATTTATAAGATCAATAATGCAGTAGAAGGTTATATATACCAATCCATGCAAATATCAAAACAAAGGTTAAAGGCTGACTGCTGCGATCATACTCAGAAAAGTCATTACAAGAGAACCTCGAAAAAAGCTCAACAAATAATGCTATAGCCCTCACTAGGATATTATCATATCCATAAAATCCAGGAAGTAAGGCTATTGTTGTGCCCTATGCTATCCATCAGTCACATACCAACATGCTGATCTCAAACTCCAGCTTCAAAGCTTTAACAAATTCTAAAAAGTACAAGCAAGAAAGATAGAACTCATAGAAGGTAAGAAGCTCTGACTACGATGGTTTATTGTTCGGATGTCCCCAAGGTCTTGGGTTTATTTTTTATAACTTTGCAAAGAGCATATGGATTTAGTAATGAAGATAGACAATATAGATATGAAAGAGTGGTGCATTTGAATAGATTTCAATCATGTCACAGACTCACAACTCACAAGCAGGTCATACTGTCAAGTCAACCTAACCCCATTGACAATCAAGGTAACATGGTTTTTGCGAAACCAAGTCTTACCATGCCAATATGTTTCTTCATATTTGGAGTATACCTGAGTTTCTCAATAGGTCTGCAGGCAAACATTGCACCACAGTAAATAAAGGATCCATATAGTCTTCGCCAAAATGCTACCATAGGATATTATGAATTACCCTTTAACTTCCACTACATCGCCTGGTTGTAGTTTTGCGAAATGTTGACTCATTTTGCCTTCAGGATATATCTATAAAAATCAAATAATGGTCATACATACCTATAGGTAGAATCAAGTTTAATTTTCGAAGTGAAAACTAAAAGAGAGAGAAAGAGAAAAGAACAAGGGAGTAGCAAATCAATGGCTAGAATGCAATCAGACCTTAATCAATAGATCGAAAAACCCTTTAGCTTCAGGGTCTGATATAGGAGTATACCTGCAGACAAGTAAGTGAAATTATCCTGAGTGCTAGACAATAGTCTAGGTCTCATAGTTGTACTTCGTAAATAAAAGAAGAGACTATAAATGGCAGCAGAAGTATGACTTATGATAGTTTGACTGTTGGATTGTTGGAGTAGAGAATCAAAAGTAAACTCATCATTAGTTAGGGATGGAAAAAGCTACAAGCCTGGGAGTAAGTAGCAGTAGGGAATTCAATCGAATGACATAATGACATTTATTTGAAACTTTAAGAAGACCGACCGAAGACTTACGGCCGGATCACATATTTTGGCTTCCCTTCAGCATCTTCTCCAACAGGCGCTCTGAGATTGATCAACACCATTTATTAGTTTAAACGATACAAACATTAGGTAGAAATTTAATTGGACCACATCTGAAGTTGTCATGCAACAACCAACTCTTGTTTACTAAATTACCATATTGAGAGAGCTTGAAGCATTGAACCTTCAGGTATGCTTATTAGAGTATTTCTGAAAGTACCTTGTGATTAGGCATGAAGCAACATCAAGGCCTAGCTTTGCACTAGGATCGAAAGTGAATCTGTCATGGAATCAACAAGGGGAAAAATAGAAGATCTCATTAGATGCATGGACTAATACCACAGAACTCTGACTTCTAACACTCTAATGATTACAAAACACAAAGCAACTAGCTAGATGTGGTGTGGTAGCACAAGGAAGTGAGCAAGTCAAGGTTACACTCAATCAACGCCGCAACAGGATCGGCATGCGGTGGTACAAATTCAAGAACCGTGTGAGACTCACCAATGCCCTTCGAAAAATATAACAAAACCATAAAAGCAAGAGTTAGCAGAAAGATAACCTGTATAAGTTAGTATTGTGGCTGACAGTTGCAGTTTCATGCAATTTAAATTCGATCCACTTGTCAGGATTAAGGGCTGAAACATGAACAAGATTACTCTTTAGTCTACACGCACAAGTTTGAAGGAAATATACAAGAGCAATAGGACCAGCATGGATGAGTAATCATTTAAGGAATATAGGCCTATCACACTCAATGAAGGTAGAGCACTATTGGATGCATCATAGGTTTTTTTATAATAATAATAATAATAATATAGAAATAGAGAAAAAAAACTTGGTTAAAACTTTGATATTTATGAACGGCCGATGAGCCCATAGGTCAATACATAACTGTCTGCCAATCAGGTTTAAACAAAACCATAGAAAACTTCCCAGCACCAAAATGAAACACAATTTCAAACGCAAATCTCAGATCTCCTTGCAACAATTGCTTGAGAGGTATATCGAATAAGTAATAACTACTTCCTTAGCAAAATGAAAAATAAAGAAGCATGCACAATTTTTGTTCTCTGCTCACCTCGAAATTCAAGTGCTTTAGATTCTTGAAACTTGAGTCAACATATTTGACAATGTATTCAAGTTTGGTAGGATAGCATGAAGAGATACATGATTAGTGATCAGAAAAAGGGGTAGCTTCCACAAGTACAAAGCCATTGAAATGCAAGAAGTCATTCAGCAGCAGGATGAAAAAGATCAGAGAAAAAAAGAGGAAGGTTTTCCTGATATATAATTTACACATGATATAAGGGTTGGTGCCTTCAAAATAGTAAATAGCATGTTCTAAGTCGAATACTTCAGCATTAATTGGGTGTTCATAGTCAAAAAGGACATAACAGATTAAGAAACAACATAAGTGAATCTTCAACCAACTGGACAGACAAAAGCATACCTATAAGAAAGACCCATACATTACTTTGTCCTCAAGGGACAGCTAACCATAGAAGATGTTGACTTACAGCAATTGAACCATGGAATAAAATCAACGTCTAAGAACCGCGAGATGAAGAGAAAAACCCACCCACTTTAGGACCCGTATCTTCAGCAGCTGCATCAGCATCAAGATAAGCCTGTTTAGAGTTCAAGAAGAGCTTCAAATCAGAGGGAATCACATTATATTCTTCATAAGATGCAATATGCCTCGAAAAATATAGATATATGAAAACCAGAAGATCCCCTTAGCTAGACCATACTTGGGTAAAATAAAAGAGAACCTTGATCGATTTTCGCATTGATGAAAATAGAGTATTTGAGAATTTGTATGGTTCATTCTGCTTATTTGGCAAGGAGAAGACAAATTCTATATGGTACCGCTATGCCTAGCCCTAGACCATTAGTTATCTCATTTTTCAACCAATACACGAAGGAATGAATTACGGGGTAACAAACAGTTAAAAGACTCCTTCATAAAATTTCATAAAAAGTCTTTCATTTCCAAAATCCAGTTCCTATATCTGAAGTAGAAACAGTAGGTTCCCAATGTCGACCATCGACCCCCTAAACCCGCTGTTGATTACTTCAAGCAACAACAAGTCTACACAATCTTTCCCATAATCACCCAAAGATAATCCTATTCGACATATATCACACAAATGAAACATAATTGAGCTCCAATAAACTCAATCGAAGCTCGAAACAGAAAAAACCATTAAGCTAACACATACATTCATCACAGCCAACGAGCAACGAGCAACGAGCAACGATCAATAAAGTCCAAAGACACCATAGATTCAAAATTAGGGTTATACCAAATTGGGGGCAGACCAGCTGTAACAATAGACCGAGAATCCACCGGAAATGGCCGCGATCGCGCCGAGAGGGACTCGAAACAGGTTCCGATCCGATTTGCTTTGGCCGCTGAATGCGGCTGTGAAAGCGATCGGCGCGGATCTCGCCAGTTTCTTGAAGAAGAAAATATTCATCTTCGATGATCAAAGGGAGAGAGATGAATTGATGATGATGAAGGGATCGATCAGGGTTTTAGGGAGTGAGAATTCTGTCGATGGGGAGTGATGAATGGATTGTCGAGGAAAGGTAGCGTCATGTGTCGGAAGGAGTTTATCAGTAATAGGTTGCTCTTCTTCTAACTAATTGTCCGATTAGGGTAAGACTCTTTACGTCATCCCTGTTATTATGATATTTCTTTCATATTTTATATATATTTTTAAAAATAATAATTATGTAATAGTTTCATAAAAAAATTTATTGAGATAAATTTTAATTTATATCACGGGATCATCAAATGTTAGCTTTTGTAAAAATATCATGAAACATTGATAGTTTTACTTATGTATTTCAATCCTGTAAAGATTAAATAATTTTTTTACATCGTTAAAATAAATAACGAAATTTTTCAAAATATATATTAAATAATATAAAAATGATTTGTTGCAGTTATTCGAAGAGAACATTTAACAGGATTAGGTGATTATATTCCTTTTAACTTGCGAATTGAAATTTTCCAAAATCGGGATTATGATTTAGGTCCAGTAAAAGAGATACATGTGTAAATGGGATGATTTTTTCTAATTAGATAATTGAAATGACTTCAGCAATGATAGTTTGATGTGCGATTCAATATGAAATTTTTTGATGTACTACTCATTATAATTTCATGAAAGTTTCGATCAGTAATTTTTTAATGTAGTACTCCCGAAAAGTTAGTGCTTTCACATATGTACACATTGGTTACTGTTGTCCTGCAGAGTTGTTATTTTTTATGTACCAATTTGTTTCATTGGATTCCAATGTGCCAGACATATATATGCATGAAATCCTTACTCTATTAATTTCTATCATCAACCTATTGATTACCAACAAATGGAGCACATGACTCGGGAGTACAAGACTCAGTAACTTAGAGAATATAAATTATATTTATACGGCACTCCGTCGACTTATGACAAATCGACGAATCTCAGTAAAATATTTTAATGTCCTTCAAAAATATAAACGTCATATCAAACAGTACTTTTATTTATATGTTTTCACATCCTTATATGTTTTTTCATTTTTATTACCACGAGTTTTTGACTCGATTCGAAAGACAAACTCCAAACATATGACAGACTCAGAATATAAAGATAGAACGTCAATCGTCACCCCAGCAACATCGCGAATCATATTTCATTGTGTCAAAATAATCACACAATAATCATGTGTCAAAACTTGTTAGTTATAACCCGATTCCCCCCCCCCTCCCCAAAATGGTAAATTCAGTACCTACTTATACATAAATCGGGTGATTAGGTATAACTCATCGCACCAATCATACGGACATGTAACGCAATATATCATGATACTTTGGAATCATGGGTAATATTAAAATAATATCCCATAACTTAAGGCATATAACTATGCATATAATATAAAACCCAAGTTTTCTTAACGCCTTAACACATCAACCAAGAAACTAAGTATATCGCCCTCCCGGTAGTACTCTTCTCATCATAATCACCGTAAAACATCATATAGATAAATTATTAAGCACGAGACGGATCGAAAGGGGTTATGCTACCTTTGTAGCGTGTATAACCTTAGATTGTCTTAAAGTCGAAGAAACCCTAGGAATCCTTGACACCCAATGCCACACCACCTCACCGTTCGGCTTCCGTCATCTTCCTTCACCGCTGGTAGCCGAAAATATCACCGGAGAAGCTTCAATGAGGAGTTTCTTGTGGGAGGTTCGTGAAACACCAAGGGAGGACGACGAGGGGTATTGCATGGGTTATTGCTCATGCTAGTCGTTCTCCGACAGGGTTGGGCAAGAACCTGGTGGTCGTCAAAGGTGTTGGCGACGTCCGGTCATTGGTGGCGGCTAAGGGGCTACGCGCGGAGATCAGTGTCGTCGCTCTGGTAGTGGTGGGGACAACGATGATGTTGATTGCTATGGAGAGGTCGAAGACGACGACATGGGCTTTGGTTTCTCTTCAAGGGAGATCGTCGGTGAGCAGGGCGACGTCACGGGTGAACGATGGCCTCATGGTGGTGGTGCCGCGGTGGTCTGATGTGGTGGTGTTGGGTGTTGGTGTTGACGACTTGGTTGTGGTGTATAATGTATGGTTTGGTGAAGGTGTCAAGTGAAATACGAAGAAAAGATGAGGGGGTACGTGGGAAGAGACGATGAAGGTGAAGTGGTGATTGTGGTCGCGTGGTGATGGTGATGATGGTGTTGATGATCGAAGATGGTGGATGTGTGTGGCATCGCTTGATGGAGACTAAGGGAGATGACGAGGGAGAGGCATGTTGGCTCAGATCGAACTGATGGTGCTTGGTGAGACTTAGATATTTGGTGGGACAAATATCCTGATTTTTTTTATTGATCTGAGCTCTATATCTTTCAATCCTACAACTTGCTACTTAAAGATGGAGGGAAACATGCATCGCCTAACAAAACAACTAAACGTGGGCGTGCTTTACAAACAGTGCGGCCGTGGAAAATGATCAGTGCGGACGTGCTTTTTCCCTAGCGTGATCTACTTTTCCTCTAATGTCAAGATTATCGGCTCACATGCTTCCCCCTAATCTTGACATGTCTCCAGATCACGAACACCCATCAAATAATGTATGTTCCTTAACCATAGAGCTTGGCATGCCGCTGCTGTGGCTGCCATAAATTCGACCTCGCATAATGATAGCAAATGTTGGCCAATTTTCTTTGGTTTGATTAGCTTGCGACGATCTTTTGATTCTGTGTTCTTGCGAGATTTTTTTCCAGATCCTTCACTTTTGTTTGAAGATTGGTTATTAGAGCTTCCTGCTCTTTTTCTACCTTCCAGCAAACGTTTCAGTGTATCACTTTTTTCTGCCGCCCTCGTATGGATGCCATCTACTTCTTCCCTTACGCCAGATCCCTTGCGCCCAATGAGGTTTCTAACCTCTTCCCTATTGCAGAAGATGTCATCTTCAGCATCGACCCAGTTTTCCCATTTGAGGGCACCAGGCTTTTTACGTTCAAGATCCATATTATCTTGTGGATCGAGGATAAAGCTAGATTCGACGAGGCAGCTATCATTGCCTCTCTGCTGTCCGTTGCTCATCTCATGCATTTCATCATCAATGTTCTCCGCCTTATCTGCAATGTCGTGTTCCTCCTTTCCTTGTGTTGCTGGTGCAGTAATATCCTCTTTGTTAAAAACAAATTCTTCTTCTCTAATTGATTCAGGTATCTAGATCACATTATTAGCATTTGTGTCAACTGCATCAGCTACAATAGATTTTGCCTCTCCTACCGCAGGTGACGAACAACTTATACCAGCGGCTGACTTTGGTTCTACTGTGTTTGCCACTAGTGACGCAAACACTGCCACACCTTACGGTTCTTCGAGGCTGGCTAGAACACAGACTGGTTTTGGCTAACTCCAAACTAATCTTGTACTGACGATTATGATGTCGTTGTCATATACCTTTATGACTTCTCCCACCATGTTCACCTTGATCCCATTCTGTGTCATTTGTCCAACACTTATGATGTAAGTGCATAGCTTTCGAATATAGTATACCTCATGGAGGATATACCGGTCTCCATTTTTGCACTGAAACATGACCGTCTCTTTGCCAATGACCTCAATGACCGAGCCATCGCAAAACCTCAACGCCCCGGTGATATTCTTATCCAGCTCCTGGAACATCTCTCAATGCCCTTTCATATGATTGGTGACACCGTTGTCTAACTACCAGATATTCATATCTATTGTCTTCTTCTCGCCATGGTAAAACTCCTGCAACACCTTTTCTTCTTTGGGCAGTTTGGCGTCTTGCTGCTCAACTGCTGTCTTTTTGTGAAACACGGAAAACAATAATGTTGGCTCGTAGCAGGTTGCGCGTGTGTGTTGTCTCTCGTCATTATGCTGTTTGCTACGGCATTCAGAAACATAGTGTCCCATTTTTCCATAATTAAAACACTTGATATGGCTTTTGACACGGCTGCTGCTGCCGGTGCCTCCCGCACTTCCCTAACGTATTGTATAATTACCGCCTCGGTCGCCCCTTCCGTTGTCTCATTCACACCAATGGTTTTTACCTCGGTCTCAGGTGCTGGAACCAACGATGATGAAATTAAGGATGATGCGGCAAGGATTGGCGAGATCCGAAATCATCTGGTGAAGATAGTTGTAGAAGTCATCGTAGTCGTGATACGGGAGCACGCGAGTTGGCGTCCGAGGGGTCTTCGCGAAATATAGTAAGAAGGCGACAAAAGAAGCTTGTTGGATTGAGTTTTTCCGATCGACCCGAGCCCCGGCGTGTCTGTAAACCGACGTCGTTAAACTATGGGAGGAGAAGAAAGATCTGGCGAGGCATGGCGATGTGAAGAGGGAGTTGGCAACGGTGTGAAGAGGATTTGGTGTATCAGAAAGTTGGTGGGTGAGGAAAGAGAGAGAGGTGAAGGGAAAAGTTAAAAAGATAAAGAGGAGTCGCTTGAAGAAAGAAAAGAAAGGAATACAGGGGAAAATGAGGAACGTATCTGGTGGTGAAGAAACAGGACAAAAAAAACAAAAAAAAATTTGTTCCCAAGCACGCGTAAAAAAAGAGAGGTATAGTGCCGTTTCATTATCCGATACTGAACTCTTCCAACTACACGGTAAGGGTAATAAAGATGAAGACAATCTTAGATGCCTAGGAGGCGATCGAACCAACGGAGGGAGAAGAAGTTAATCCAAGAAAAGACAAGAAGACGTATGTGTACCTCCTCTAATCTATCCTTGAACATGTTTTTTTTCAGATTGCGAAAAAAAAGACGACAAAGAAAATTTTGGAAAACATTAAGATAAGATAGCTGGGTGTTGATCGTGTAAAAAAGACATGTTTGTAGACATTAAAGAATGAGTTTGATACTGTGTGGATAAAAGATCAGAAATCGATTGATGGGTTCGTCGGAAAATTCAGTGACATGTCCAGCACATTTTCCAGTATTTGTGCAGATCTTGACGATGTCGTATTTGTCAAAAAGCTACTCAACTGTGTACCTGACAGTTGAGTACTTCACAGTCGTTGCTAGGATCAAACAATTTTTCGACATTGAGATGATGCCGTTCAAGGAGATCATATGACAATTAAAAGCGTACGAGGAGAGAGCTCGACTCCGCGAGAACACCGATGGTGGTGGCAGTCAGCTCATGTTTACTCACAACGAGCGACAGACACCCTAAAAGTACAGCACTATGGAAACTTCGTCATCTGTTGTTTGAAGATTTTGATTTCTCCAGTGTTGTCTTTTGTCATAGTGAGGTCATCAACATATATATACTTCCATAATTAGGGCTGTACTCCTTCTCTCCGAGTGTATACAGTCTGCTCTTGATTTATGGCAACCACTGCAGCGACGTGTCAACTTCTATGATTAAGGAACATGCGTTATTTGATGGGTATTCGTGATATGAAGACATGTCAAGATTATGAGAAGCATGTGAACCGATAATCTTGACATTGGAGGAAATATGTAGATCACACCAGGGAAAAAAGACATCAGGAAAAAAACACGTTCGCACTATTCATTTTTCACGCCCGCACTATTTGTAAAGTACGTCCACGTTTAGTTGTTTTGTTAGACGATGCACGTTCCTTTCCATCTTTAAATAGCAGATTGTAGGATTGAAAGATGTAGAGTTCAGATCAATAAAAGAAAAGGAATTATCTTCCATTTTCCTACCTTTTTCCTGTGCAAAGTTTTCATGCCTAATCCCACGTCTCTATTTGCCGCCCACCATCAACCCATCTAAGGTGAGACCAGATCTGTCCAAGCTCGCACCTATAGCCGCCTCCATTTCGGCCAAGAGGGTGAAAGGTGATGGATTTTGTTTCGGGGAATGAAGAAGAAGAAGAAGGTGCCATGGAGATGATGATGGTTAAGTAGATGGTGGTATTCGTCGGTTTGGTGTTTGGTTTCTTGTTCTCTGGCGAAGACGAAGGCTAGGAAACAAGAGAAGTGAGGCTCAGGTTAAGGAAGAAGGGAGTTTGGCTTGGTTTTCTGTTTCCTGTGCGTGAAGGAAAGAAAGAGGAGATGGAAATAGGTACAGTACGTTTTGTAGGGTGACATGTCCCCTTTTTTAAATTTTGGATGAATTGATTAAAAATATCCTATATGAATTTGTTTTATATTTTAATATTTATTTTGATTTATGAACCGTAAATAAAGGGTTCTATCGATGTGCCTCCGCCCCTAAAAACTCGAAAAGAAAGCTCTTCTGATGCACCTCCGTGACCGGAATCTCGACGAGAGAGCTCTCCTAATCCGTCTTTGCCGTCGGAATCTCAACGAGAAAGCTCTCCTGATGTGTGTCTATCATTGTGACCTCAACGACTGGGATCTTCAACTCTAACTTCATAGTGGGTTCTTGATGCGATTCGGCTTCCAATTGGGATTCGTCTCCGTTTTAAAATGCATGTACAAGTCCGAGAGCGTCGATTGCTTGTACGTCGCCGCCATTGCTCCGCTCTGAGATGGGCGGTGAGATTAAGATTTCGGGATTCGGTGGGATTTTATGGGTTTTTCTTGCTTTTTTATGGCAAGAGATTTAGGTTTCAAATCTCGAGGAGGAAAAAGTTTTGATTTATTGGTGAGTTTTTTTTAATCTCAGTTGCTAAACACAAGTAACAAAGTGAAAGGGTCATCGGCCAACGGTACGGTAGTACAATTACGTACTACTACGACATGTATAATCAACTTTCCTTTCCTAATTAGTAACAATTTTATACTTTTATCAGTCCTATAATTTTTATAATATTTTGATCTAATTCAAGAATTTAAGTAAGTGTTAAAATTATGTATATTTTACCAAACTATCCTTATCATTTATCACCCTTCGTCCACGACGACCTCCACGTACTAACAATACGAGACCTAAAATGTTCGCCATCATATGTCAATACAGAAAAAGTTTACATTGTTTACTGCTTTGAAATTCGAACGTGGGTACAAAGAGTTACTATTATCATCTTGAAATGTATGCTACATATATGTCCCATATATATCCGTCATTTTGAAAGATGTCAATAATAACATGTCCAAGCAAACATATTTTGTACATTTACAAACTAAAAATTTTGTCTTATCATTGGTAACAGATAGAAACACAGTAGTAGTTAACCAAAGCAGTATCAGTTTCTCTTTCACATGCATTGTCCGTATTGTGCTCTACTTCCTCGTGCGTCTACAACCTTCAAGGTCGAAAAACTTAAGATTTACCCTCGAGGTAGCACACGTCGAAACCTTCACCACGTTGTAGATCCCGTTGCCACAGCACCCCGTGCCTCGCCTTAACCTCCGCCCGGCAAGGTTCCACGAAGTTCTCATAACCTTCTCTTTTTTCCTGCTTCTCCCGAGCCTAAGCCATCATCCTTATCCCCGGATCTTAATTCTCACTTCATTTCTCCCATCCTAGACCTTTTGTCTATCCGGGATTCATTTGTTATCTATTGAGTCGGGTCGAAAAACAAGGGCAACACAGGTAAATACCAACTGCAACTTAAAAATTGGTGGTGTTAAAAGAATAACACCAAGCTGATTAACTGCACGGATAACTCATGAAAAGTGGCTCTTAAATATCATATAGAGCATTTGACAGTCTGAAACCAAAACTACCGCTCCATATCCAATAGCTGGTGCTCTTCTTCATCTATCAACTTTTCAAAAGAGTGAATCTCGTGCAAGAAACTTGAAGTGTTCCTTCTCTACCATGTCTCCTAACCCTGGAAAAAACGTCAGATTCTCAACAAACATGTGATGATTTCTTCACAGGAGGATTTATCATAGACTCATGAGCTATGTTCGACTTCAACTATTTAGTGTTCGAAAGTGAATCACCAATTTATTTTTATTCTAGTACAATAGTAACACTTTTTTTTTGAGCAAAATGAATGTAGCATAAAATTGAAAAAATATTAATATATCTAATACCATACATGTCTTTCGACAAAAAATTTTAAATCCATCATCTTTTAAAGTTAGTATAGAATATGCAATTGATTATCTTATAAACTTTTAATGTGATTTCGTGATAAAATAATATTACCTCCATCCTATAGTAATATTTGCTTATTTGAAAATTTTTATTCTACAAAAATATCAAAACATCCTCTATCTTTTACTTTATATCACATCAACTCATCACACTAACACTTTTTTTTTTTCATTATCTTCTCTCTTTCCTTCCTCTCACAAACCTTCAAATATAGAAAGGTCTTTACGATAAAAGCTGAGCACATATAAATTCATGTGTAAGTTAATTTATTGTAATTAATATGGGAATGAGGAAGTATAAATTTTTTTTAAAAAATTTTTTCAATACAGAGGTTAAGTATTTATTTTTAAAGTTTGTGGAGACGTTTGTCACTGGATCAATAGTTCAGATAAGATAAATGTTATTTTTAATTATTAAAAATGACATTTCAGCTTAAACATCTGCTATCTTGCATTTATTTCTACCCAAGCATGTAATAAGTTCCTGAAATTTCATTTTTTTTCAAGAGATGGGAGGCAAGAAGGCTCGGAAACTATGAGCATGTTTATCAGAATATATTTGCATGACAGAGATTGAGAAAGTAGAGTTCGGCGTGGAGGGAGAAGAATTACATTTACTTGGTGCTTGTTTGTGTTGTGAATTGGTGTTTGGATGTTTGATTAGTATATGGATGTTGAAGTGTGATGAAGTGATCTGTTGGAGTTTTGTGATGTATATGATTATAACCTCAACTAGACACTTGTAAGTTCTGATATTTCGGAAAGGATAAAAGAGTAAGTAAAATTATAATAAATAAAAAAAACAATAACATGTAAAATCAATTAAGTATTATTGTGACATTCATCATCTCTTTTGATAGAAAAAAGAATATTCAAATTCTGAGCTAGATTTTGTGACCACGAAGAAACACGAAGGATCACTGAATGTTAATTGATACACGACATCTAATCTTTATCGAAAATCGCATTCAAACTTAGACCTAAACATCATTCGGCATGATTACACTGGTCATCAATCCAACCGTTTTTGACTCGTCAGCCGCTCCATTTTTCTCAACAATTGGCACATTCACCGCGATAGGAATGGGTTTAGCCACAATGGAGCTAGCATTCCAGGTTCACTCTCAGTGACACGATTGGCATAGACTTGAAGTTCTGGTCCGACAATATAAATTCACGTCAAGTTAAGCAGTATTGATACAGACAACTCAAAAGAAAGCAAAACATGCTGTGACTTAGAGAAAACCACGACAGAAACATATTGTCCATCTCTCGAAAAGGTTGCAGAACAGCAACAAATGATTCCATAACAGAGCAATTTCTAAAACCTGCATCCTTCTTCTTAATTGAGCCAATTGAACAATGACTGTGCGGATTGGAGTAAGATAATATTTCAATGCTTCATCAATTTCAATCTGTTTTTCCTGAAAAAAGCATATGGAGTAGGATAATATTTCCTCCGTCGCAAAAAACTTATGATACTTTCTATATTTGGATGTCCCAAATAAATTATAATCTTATCTCATTTTAAAAAAAAATTCCTAAAAATAACCAAAACACCCATACTTTAATGTTATTTTATTACATTAATTCATTCCATTATTTTTTCTCCTTTGTTTTCTTTTTCTCATTCCTTTCACTCACATTAATCAACGTACAAAATGATTTTTACAACAAAAAAAAAACATACATAAATTATCGTGTCAAATCAACCAGTTGTGATTTTTTTTAACGAAAATAATATTAGGGATTCTATCCGCTTGATAGGTAGAAAAAAAGAGTTTTGCTTTGGTAAATAAATTAGAAAACTAAATCAATAACCATTTTCTACATTATATTATATTATCTCCACTAACAACAGTTACAAAATCTCGCTGCTTCACTAAAAATTGTTACAAAACCCTACTCATTCTAAAAAAATATTTTTTTTATTAATTTTATAAAAATTCAACATAAACTTGTATGTCAAATCAAAAGTTTACATAATACTAAATATCTTTCTTCTTATAGTCTATGTCAATTTGTTAGTTGGTCATCTGGAAGTGGTCAACGGAAATTTGGGTCAGAATGCCAATTCTTGTAACTCATCAAAGAAGCTGACTAGTAATCATCAAAACACAAAAGCTTAAGATATAAGTATACTTATATTCTAACCGGTTACACTTTAAACTTAAATCTATCTAATAATACCTAACCCACCATTAATTAGTAGCTGATAAGATTTTTTTTTTTTAAATTAGTTGATATTTCATAGTTTCAATATTTCGATTCAATATGAAATTTGATGTGAGAGTTGAATTTGATTAATATAAATGTGAAAAAAATTAGAAAAATATGATGAGATATTATATTTAATTTAATATAAATTTAATTTTAAATATAAAAATAAAATAAATATTATATATATTAAAAAGAATACAAAACAGAACGTTGTATTTAACATAAAATAAAGATAATAAGATTTTAATATCAAATGAATCCACTTCTTATTCGAAAATATGGGCAAGCTGCCAGTTCCACCACTGGAGGCCCCAATTCGATACCGATTTCTACACCCATAAACCACATCAAGCAAATCTCAAGCAGAAAAGCACATCCATGACTCTTGACAACAGATGAGGACGACTATGCTCACACATTCCACGCAGCATATCAACGAATCAAGCTCGAATCTGGAAAAGCATCAACATTTTTTATATGACTAAATAGTTTTATTTGTTCTATTCCCAGATTTTTTGATTTTGAGATTATTCTTCCGTGTTAGAATTAAACCTCAACCAAGGTATTGTCTAAACCAACTAAACACCTGATATTTCGAAAGAAAAATGATTAAGATACAACTAAAATTATAAAAAATAACAGTAACCTGTACGATCAATCAAAATATAGTTTAGTCTAAATTTTGTGACCACAAAGCATCACTGAAAAAAGACAATCGATACAGGACATCTGATCCCTATCGAAAATCGTATCCAAACTTAGACATAAACATCATTCGAAGTGATTAGACACCGATCATCTATCCAATCTGCATAGATACTGTTGATCTTCTTTGTTGGCTTCCACCTCAACAGTCGTCCTTTCTCCTGATCTTCTTGTACATCTGTCATTTCATTTTTCTCAGCAATGAGCTCACCCTCTACGGTGGGAATGGGTTTAGCCACGATGGAAGTAGTATTCGCAGGTTCACTCCCAGCGACACGAAGTTCTGGTCAGACAATATAAATTCACGAGTTGAGCAACAAAACTTGATGTAGGCAACTCACAAATCACTATCCATTCCGTCTCGGAGAACAGCAACAAATGATTAAGTACAAGATCTACAGATTAGAGACAATGTGACCTGTGAACGGATCAATCACAGCTCTTACACGCATATACCTAACAGGGTTGATCAAAACGGAATCTCAACAAGAAAAAAAATGCTCGAGCTGACGCATTTCAGTTAATTCCATGTCAAAGAACGTGTAAAAAAAAAAAAAAAAAGAATCAAGAGACAATGCTACGACTAATGGCATTTCTCATCCAACATAATGAAAACAATCACAAAAAGAATGAATCACATGAAAATAGATTTGATGGAAAATGGCAATTTATACCTGCTTGACCGTGAGCATAATGGCACTTCTCGCCATAAGGACATACACCCAACTCCCACTTGCTACAGATCTTCGTTTTCCAGTATATTGGCCTAAAAGGCGGATCTCCTGACAGATGAACAGAACTGTTTCCATGATCAGCCGAACTGTAAGGCATCACAGGCGGCCTCACAGTAGTCCCAATGCTGATAGCAGAAGACTCTCTAGGACCATCATCCCTAAACCTCCCCACAACAGAAACATCCCTCGCCTTCACTGGCGGATCCTTATGAAAAAAATTACACGACTTACCATAGGGACATTCCTCACCATTATAATACTTCTTGCAAATCTTTATCCTCTGACTCATCATCATATCACCATTATCATTACCATCGCCATTCTGATTCCCAACTCGACAACCTCTATTGTCATACTCCTCCCAATTAGGAAGCGGCTCCCTCAGATCCCCCTCGCCGTGTGCGTAAGTGCACCTATCTCCATTCTGGCACGTCCCGAGCATAAACGGGGTGCATATCCGCGTCTTGTAGAACATATCAGCCGTTCGCTTTCCCATCATCGGTCCCTGATTTGATTGATTCATCCTAGATTCATTGACATTGTTGTTGTTGTTCATCATTCTTGAATGAGTCAACCCATCATCCGACACCCTCGGCCGCTTCAGCGGAGCCTGAAAATCAAAATGGGTATGTGGATTTTGACTCCCCATTGGCATCTGTGGTGCCCAACATGACATCGGATCAATGGGATTCTTGTATGGCGTCGACGCCATCAACGGTGGCTGAGGATCTGAAAAATCCATACTTTGATGAGACCCAATTCGAATTGGGGTTCGATTTGCTTGTTTTCGATGATTGAGACAATTGGGTACTCGGATCAAGCACTTGATTTGGGATTCGTCGATGGAATTGTTTAATGGAGTTTTTTTTGGGCGCAAATGAAACCCTAGACGCGTTTGAATTTATAGTTTGCTGTGGTTTTTAGGGTTTTCTTCTGGGGGAGAAATTGAAAGATGACGGTGACGTGAAATTGAATCTTGCAAAATTTGATTGTAACGGCTCATGAATAAATCCTTTGAGATTTGATGGAAGTGTTCACATTATTATGTGAAGGATAGATCTTTCCTGAAAGGATAAACTTTGTCATAATAGAAGATTATGACATGTCATGATATACAATATATACATTTTGATTTTATAACCTTCAAAGATAGGCTTATTTTTTTTTTTTTTTTTTTAAGAGAAGAATGTGAGTAATTTGTTTGATATGTATTATATATTCCTTTGAACGGAACATGTGTCACCTTGGGACCGAGAAAACTGACCCGACATTATCCAACTCTAAACTCCATGAGAATATCAAAATACAAAAAGAAAATACAACTAAGAGTGCGTAGTCATTGTCCATAAAAACACTGTTTCAATAATGTTACAATTTGTGGAAGAGCATACTTCCATGAAACAAACTTCTTGAAAAGAAAACTATGAGATTGTAACCAAAGTTTCCATCGACAAATGCAACCTGTTAGCAACAATTGTAATTAACAAGGACACATGAGGTACGACGTTATCCCAATGTAATTTCTTATCAGTAATATCCTTGGTATAGAGAAGCAATAATCGTGTGCATTTCATGAACAAGATGACAAAGATTTTGCTTCAATAACTATATATTAGGTTCTCAGCTGCCTGAACAATCACTTATGTTTGAGCAAAGACAAATATTTTGTGCTAGTATATATTTTTGGTCAACAGAAAAATAGATTCTGTGATCTTATTGCTAAAAACAATAGCGCTTAAATACATCAACAATGATGATACATATGAGCCACATCAGATGTCGCCTTTACAGTTATCTTCTCTCTTACAGTGTTGCACCTGTCAAAATAACAACTAACATGCTTAGATATAACAGGATTATGAAATGTCGAAAATAATGGGTTATCTAAGCGTACCATGTAATATATTTTTCCTGATTAGCTAGATGAGGATGAAGATTTCTCACCAAAATCTCTTGGTGTTCTACATTTGTAGCATTCCGTCCTGCTTGCATAGTTGTGCATGCCACATCCTACCCTGTAGTAAGAACATACTCAGATTAAACCTTCATTACTTCAGATCGAGAAAATGTCGTTAAGGTCCACCAACATAGCCTAATTTCTACACTGACAACTCTTAGTTCAAAAGATCGTCCTTATGATTTTAAGAGTGAAAATCATGATGAACGATAACGTCTAATGGGTCGACAGCCTGTTTGTTGACTGCTTGCTCAGTAGATTTACCATAACAAAAGGTTAGTGCTGGATCCGGCATCATCATTTAAAAAATTTGATCGACTTCCGAACTCTGAGCTGGAGCATATAATGCTTCCTTTTCAACTGCTTATACAGTATGAAAATGCAAATGGAGACCTCTATTTTCCATGATCTTACTCTACAATTGGCATAATATGAACAGCACAGGTGATTACCTGGTGCAAATCCAATCACCAGTTTTCCAGCCTGGTGGTTGATTTTCAGAGCCATAACCACCAGAACCAACCATACTTGCCGCATAACCACTAACATAATCACTTTTCATGGCACCACATCTATAGCAGCTTGTTCTGCTGGCGTAGTTGTGAGCTCCACAGTTCATGGACTGGCAGTACCAGTCGCCTGCCAACACCTCTGTCCTGTTAAATAGATAAGCTGATACATCAGCTTGAGTACCGAATTTCGGGAAACCGCATTTTTGGCACGTCTCTCGCTTCTTGAAATTCACATGCTGGCATGCTCCACACATCCAGTCTCCAGCCCAGCTCATTCTCTTGTACTTTTAACCTGAATTCAGAAAGTCTCATCAGATATTGTTCACATAATGCATTCATGCATAAAATGTAACAAATCAAAACTCTAGCAAACAAAAATTGTGTCATATACTAGGGTAGACAACCAATTTAAAATGATAGGATACGAACATCTTAAAAGTCAAGGCATATAGACGTACACAAGGAATGCAGATGTTCTTGAATGACACAGGAGACGATGTAGCAGAAGTGTCGTTCAGCAGAGGAATACAGGAAACACTAATGAGCATAGGATGAATGCTGGTGTTGGAAGCTGAGGCTTTTATACTTGTTAAGGACCTCATTGTGAGTGGGGACATGAATTTCCATATCATGCTTTCCTCAAAGCGATTCATCATTATTGGACGCTCCAATGGAAAATTATTAAAGGGATTTCTGATGCATATCGTCCATTCTGCTTACGTTACTTTCTTATGTTACTTTCCCTGTCTGTAGTGTGCTAACTAAGGTGGCGTTTTAAGACTTGGAGGGACTGTCCTATTTCTAGTCAGTATATACAGTACCCAATGGACCCAAAAAAGACTTACCTGGAGACTATCGAGCCTTTACTTCACCAAGCGTGCTTATAGGTGAGGGTATCCATGACACAATCTCCAACCGATATATATACCCACACGGAAATCTACAAGCAACAACAAAGCTTGACCTCCTTTTGTGATTCCTTTCAGCACAATGTTCCTACTCAAAGAGCTTTTCGCATGTTATTCTCTGTGTTTCAATATAATATCTGAGAGCCAGGTGATACGAGGGGGAGACAGTATTCAAAATCACCACCCTTTTGGTCTCAGGTAATTCCCTTTAGGGCAAGGCTTATAGCCGAACACTCAGATAAGATTGCACTACATTACTGCGCTTAAAAATCTATTTAATTTATCCCATGCAGACCCCTTTCCATCCACATGCTGATCTACACCCTTAAATAATCTTATGCTCCTCACTAATCCCGTCCTTAAATCTTGTACGGAATTAATACAGCCTAATCATTATAATCCTCCAAATAAACAAACGGGGAATCCCTGCAAGATATACAATTAAAAGATTTACAACCAACAGCTAGACATAAGTTGTAGATAGCCCTAGGATTGAACTACAGTTTCAAATGGTCTTCACTAGTTCGACTTAGACGACAGAGCACAAACCATTCAAATAATAAATGTGGCTGCCAAAAAAAAAAAACACGCCTTGATCTGGAATGTGTGAGTGAGTTCCATATGGGAGCTTACACATCGTTATAATTTCCCTTCCTCTCATTGGTTCTCATGTTCAGGTACAAATGGGTCAGGTTAAAACAGGTGAAAGTGCTCTCTTTCTATGGAGGAATAAATTCTTCTTTTCCCCATTTAACTTCTACAGAGAAAACCCTTCTCTCTCTTTTTCCACCCATCTAAATTCCTCCACGGCAGTAATTGGAAAACCAACTGTATCGCAATATTACTAGGTTGAGAAATACAATCTAGTGTTCTCTTTTGAAAAATTAATTCCGCAAAAACCAATATGTATTCTTTGTCGCACTCACTCAGAATCAGTTCAGGGAATAATAGTTGATAGTATAAGCTAATGCAGAACGTACAGAAAATGCATAATACCAAATAACAGCAAGAAATTGTCATGCAGGACCAGCAACATGCTTACATGGCAAACACCTTCAGCTCATCGCAAGAGAGCATTCCACATACACGTGTAGGCGTGTCGTCAAGGATTTGACTGAAAGGAGGAATCCAACTAAGATCTTTTAAGACAGAAAACATGAGGAAAAAAACCTAGACAAATTAGACCTTCTTTATTCTTCCATTGCTGTAGTCATTTTCAGGATGGGCTCATATCCCTTCAATAATACTGAAAGAATCCCACTCCATAATGAAAAATAAGACGATACTTCTAAAGTTATGAATATTCCCACTTCTCTTCTTTCTATGACGGAGTGTAATATTCACAAAAACAAGCAACACCTGAATACATTTTCCAATCACACGCTTTACAACATCAATCAGTCGATACCGCCGCTACCAGTTGGCTACATTCAGTAGTATTTTTTTTTTTTGTTTCCTAGATGCCTGTACAGGAAAAAGCTATAGGTTCTAAAGATAAGGAAGTTATCGAGCAAGTTGCCGCCGTCGCCTCTCCTTTTCCGTCCTACCTCCTTTCTTAAAATTATTGATGCGAGATAGTAATCTCGAAGTCACAAAATTCTCCACCAATATGTTAATTCATTCAAGCATTCAACACATGGTTCCTTTTGTAACACAGTCCATCCATGCCAACTCGTTTCCACGTCTGACTCCTTGATAATTTCCCATATGGTATCAATATCAACATGATCATATTGACGAGTTTCTTCCACCATTTACAAACAAAGTGGGATTGTTATACCTCGTAGTGTTAACAATATTGAGGATGTGTCTATTAGTCTTATTGTCGTATAAGAGTCTTGGGAGACTGATTGTTAATCCCATATTACTTAAGGCCTGTTTGATATCGTTTTTGTTCCCTTCTTTTTGTTTTCATCTTATTGACTGATGAAACAAAACAGTTTATTACTAATTCATGTTTTTTAAACGGATGAAACAGAAGTAGAAAACAAAAAACCAGGGAAAAATGGTTTTTTGTTTCGATTTGCAGTCTACCTGAGTACAATACTCAAGATTTCATTTACAAAAAATCATTTTATTTTGTCAAATGATTTTAGTTTTCATTACTTTTGTGTTTCTATTAGTGATTTTCGTATTTTTGAACAGTAATACCAAACAGTCCCTTAGTAAATCCCGATATGGGGGCTTAAACTGTGAGGGCATATGGGTGACATTATTAGTCCCAAGCGTATCGATGTTGTGACTAATAATCCCCCATAATGTTATCCTTAAAACAAAACAAAACACACCCTAAGTTAACTAAACGGGATTGTAGCCAAAAGGGAATTGCCAAACCTTTATCACTTTGTCTAAACTATTTTCTAATCTACGAAAACTGAGAACTATAAAAACCAAAGAAGGTTTGTCTAACCAGGAACCAACAAGTCTATGACTTATAACTCATAATCACCTTGTAGAAAAACCGAGAGCAACTAATGCCAAGGCAGAATTTGATTCTGCCAAGATCACCCACACACTCACATAATTTTTCTTTTCTTTTCTTTTTTTTTTGTCAAAAATATCCCATAGAATAAAAATTCAGTCTTGAAAATATCATTCCCCTAAACAATATTATACTATCAAATTAGAGGACGATTGATCAAACACTCTAGTCAACAATACTCATAGGTTCAACTCGGCGGAAACAATACAATCCTATTTTCGGACATAAATCTATTCACCAAACCCCTGTGTAACTCGAGTTAAACATGTAACGAAAAACTTAAAACGATAACATAAATGAAAATGAAATATCATAAAACATCAAACGACAAAAAAGATAAAGAGGAGAACAGAACAAACCTAGAAAGAGACGAAATCGCCATTGATATGCGATCGAATTTATACAACAAGACGAAATCGAAGAATTGTAATCGATTTTGCACTGTTGAGATATGAATGGAAGAGTCAGCGGTGGCGGCGGTGAAGAAAGGGCGTCGTGTCGCCGCCGCCGGCTGCGCCGTCGAGGGAGGGTTGAAGAAAAGGGAAGAAAGGAAGGTGGGGAGGTGCCGAGGGGAAGAGCCCAATGAGCCGAGCGGTGAGGCCCAATGAAGCTTGATGGAAAGTGATGTGCTCGAGTCCCTTTGGACTGGGCTTGGAGGAGAGGCCCATGAGATCCCATGGTGCGATATTCAGAAAACAAGATGATAATTTTGAGAAATTATATCACAATATTAAACACATATTTTGAAAAATTTTGTTATTCATTTTATAATATAAAAAAATTATGTCATTAATTCAAGATTGTAATATATATAACTTGAACTATCATATATGTTTCATGATAATTTTACATAAAACGATGTTGGATACTCCCACGAACGATTCGTAACACGAATAATTTATCATTGATATAAACTGACGTTATAATTTTAATGAGACAAGAAGTAATGAGAATTTAAATGAACGAATTAAGATTAAAGGACCCCAATAAACTGTTACGATTAATAGGTTACATTTTAGTCTTAACTTTTTTTTCTTTTTCTTTTGATAAGGTTAGCCTCAACTTTTGTGTGTGTGTGTGTGTGTGTTATAATTAATTCTCAAATTTTTGTTTTCTTTGATATTATTTAACGTACTTATGTCAGGATAAACTCCCTAAAACACCCATGATTGAAAGTTCATCACAATGATCCATTTAAAACTAAGGGTCTAAGTCTAGTGATTCGTCGCCTCGAAAAAACCGATTAAAGTACGATCTTTATGGACTTGAGAACATGTTGATCAGGAGATGCACATAGCATAAGTTGGATGGATTGACTGTCAGTTGAGATATGTACAGTTAAAGATAACTTCACATAGTGTTTTTATTGCTTTCCATTAACTAAAAGTGAGCTAATAGGCATCATGTAAAGGGATTTGAGAATCGAAATCACCTCTTTTCTAAGTTTTAATCAACGACATCATAACAAGGTGACTCACTCTCGATTGATCAAGTGAGATACTCCCACCGTCCCAAGTTTATAATATTTTTATTTTGAATATATATCGATATAAAATTTGATATGCGAGTAAAAATAATGAAACATATTTTTTTATAAATTTATTATGAAACATTAATGGTTGTTAAAATTACGTATTTTAATTTAATATATGTTACGGGATTATCAGAGATAATTTGATAGGTAAATGAGACTGATAAATATGTATATAAAATAATATAAAAAATATATATATTATATAATATATGAGGCAGAAAAAAATAATTAAGAATATATCCAAATCATATGTTCTTGGACGAAAAAAATAAAGTTTGGACCGTGCTTCTATTCAAGAGAAAAAAGAGGAATGTTCTTTTGGACTAACTCCATAAACCTTCAAGTGTGAGGAAGCATCTATGGTTTGAGCTTTTGCATTTTGACTGCTAGATCAAAGGCCTTTTTACTATAGCTACTATTCATTCCGTTTTATTAAGAACATTTATCTATTTGACACATTTCAAAATACATATAACATATGATATCCATAACATTTTCATATGAGAAATTATCAAAGCAATCATTATGTGTTACAGTATATTTTTTTTTTTCATAATTGTTATAGTAAATCATATTATTATCAAAAAAAATTTCATTAAATTTAACACACACATAAAATCTCCGTATCGTATCAAACCGTAGTTTACTTTGCAAGGCATCGTAGATAGAATCTTCACCAAACTTTCATTTTGTACCATCAACCAATTTTACTCGAGTGAAAAGTGACATCGGATAAGTTGAGTTTTGTTGAAAATTTTTGTCAATTTAATCAAATCTGAGACAAAAGTGTGATTCGAAGGGACACATATGTTCTAAACAATCCTATGCTACACCATTGTGTGTTGTTTGATCCAAGATGTTGAAATTACGAAGATGTTTTCTCATACTTCTCTATCAATTTTGTTTCCTTTCGTTCTTCAGTCCAAACGATGAACTGTTAAAGAGGTCGGGATTCTTGAACAGATGGTAGATGACCCATTAATATATATCTGGCCTCATGCCACGGCCCGATTTCATATCGAAGAATCGGTTATGCAAAAAATTTGAACTGACGGAATAATTTTCGAAAGATATCAAAATGCATAACATTAAAGTCCGTGCTGTGCAGTACGTACATATAGGAAGGATAACACTGATCACAAAACGCACTTGAGAATAGGGAAGAGAACAAAAGAGAAGCTCCAAAGTGGCAGAATCATAATGCAACTGAGCTCACTTAAAGTGATATAGAAGCCGATGCAGCAAACATAAAACCAAATTCGATAGGCTACAACAAGAAAGCAGCCACCAACACCGGCCTAGAAAAAAGAGATCCAAAAACACAATGGCGCATGCTCAAGCTGGGAGCTGACTGCCTGTGACCTGTGGCCACCAGTCACTGTAAAAAAAATTATTGACTGTGAAGAAGCTCGTGTTTGTCAATTCATCGTGATGAGCATGACCTGATTTGGGTTGTGATGGCGACGATGATGAAGAAGATGACGACTTGTTGGTAGAGTTTGATTAGCGATCACTGTCTAAGTTAATAACAGTGCGAGACTGAATCATGAGTGTTATCGATGATGTCTATTCTCTGATTGTGTGAAACGCTTGGGATAAGGAGTTGGACAAACTTGCATTTAATCAATTATATGAATCAACTGCTGTAACAATAGGACTACTGAGGCATCCATTATATGATCTTGGTTCCATCATCATTAAGATTCCAAAGTCAAGCATATTGGGAGAACAAAAATTTTGGTCAAATTGTCATCCCTGAGTTAGATTTTTTCTGCTTTTCATGTGATTTGTTTTTTGGGGGCTAATATTTTTGCTTATGTCAGAATTTTTAATAAGCTTCTGTGCCCATGTGTAATCTAGCCTAACTGTCTCTCTGATCAAGTATCATCATGTGCTCATTGTTGCTCTTGTGTTCAGGATCTATGCATACCTTCTGACATGATGACCAATGAGTAGAAAATTTGAGAAACGATTTGGTACAACACTACTACTCGAACTCTTCTGATCTTGCAGTCCATGTTCCATCATTACGGTTATGGAACACGATGATAGGTCTCATGTCATCGTTTTAAAAATCATAATAAAATTGATTTTTCGTTATAATTTCTGATCAACGGTGATATTTATGATCAGGGATTCGAATGCAGTGTAAAATAGTGCTGGTGACAGAGATGAGAATGAAAGGATATACAGCCACACAAGTCCTGGATGGAAAGTGCTGAATGGTGAAGAGAGAAAAGCAGGGGGAGGCATGATGGGCCAATACGTTGCTTTATCCTGTAAAAGCGAGCATTTGTGGCCTGGGGAAATCAACACGCCCACGGACCCAAAAACAAGTGGAGAAGATACATAGATACAGATTATACGACATAATATGAAGATCAACGTGACTCAAAATTCAGATTCTACGAGCTATACGTTTTGATAAGTTTTAGATAGCTTAAATAAAATTTCAATAATTTAGGTGTGTTTTATGGAATTATCTAAGATTATTGTAATGTTTTTGACAAAAATCCCATTTTTTTTACTAAGCATAAATCACTCTTTAGCTCATATGATTCTGATTCTAAATTCTAATCTGGGTACATCAGGAGTATAAATATAACAAGGATAACATATATCTAATTCTTTCTACATCTTATATTTAACGTAATTATTTGTTTATTGTTTTATTTTGTAAATAATCTTTTTTTAATTCCACATTGTAGAGTCATAATTGGTACCACATGACATCATGAGCAACACATTGCAATAATAATTATACTATACTTTATCCTTTTAATTTGAGTACTTTAAGTTGGTCCCTTCTTATAACCATTTTATAAGTTTCAACTATATACAGTATTTTGTTATCTTTAAATGCTAGACATGAGGGGTGCACTAGATCTTCTAAAATTAGACTAAACATTAGGAGACATAGGAACATGGGATCCAACATCTCAAATTAGTTGACTATACTATTTGTTGGTCCTTAGCTTAAACTATCTTATCTCAAGTACCTTTTTCGACATTCTTAGTACGGCTGACCTTGATTTCTGATGGTCATATATGTCAATCAATGTCGAATCGGATTAATTGGTAAACAGATTTAACTGGTTATCTTTTTCTTTTTTTTCGTTTTCGCTTTGTTAGCGCAGTAGATGTATATGTCAATCGACATTGCTAGTACAGATTTTTGATCGTCGTATATGTCAATCAATGTCCGCATCACAAATTAAAGTCGAATCTGATTAATAGATAACCAGAATCTGGTTTTTTTTTTTTTTTTTTTCTTCGTTAGCAATAGATGTATGTATTAGAATGAGTCAGTAGTCGATCTATGTCTTGCAATGGCAAAAAGATCAATCTAAAGCGACTACCGCCTATCATACGAAGCCGCACATTTAGATATTGAAGATGTTACAAGAACTATTTACAAGCTTAAACTTAATAGTTTATCTAAAAGTAATCAAAATGATTAGGCACCTTATATGGCTCATCCCTTTCTTTTTTGCTCAATGGCTTTGGCCACAAAGCCATGTAATTATACCTAATCTTGTTACTAATCATTTTACTAGGGACCTCGGGTGGTCTAACAGACCTAATCAAAGCCCAATTAACACTCTTGAAGAACTCATGCTTCTTGATCTCAACTGACCCTTTCAAGCTCCCAAACCTCTTCTTGGGGTTCTTCACCAGCAACTTCCTCATCAGATCTTGAACCTTGTTGATCTCCTCGTGCTCCCTCGCGGTCGAGACCCTTATTCGAGGGAATGTCAGGGGTTGTTTCAAGATGTTGAGCAGCGTCTTCCCGTTGTTCTCGCCCTTGAAAGGCGTCTTGCCATACAACAACTCGTATAAGAACACCCCGAACGTCCACCAATCCACCTCGCTCCCGTGTCCGAGTCCCGTGATCACCTCGGGCGCCAGGTACTCGTGGGTCCCCACGAAGGACCTTGATCGTGCATCCGTGGGCTCTGCTACCAGTTCTGTAGGGTATTCTTGATCATGATGGCATTGAGGATCTTCTTCGTGATCATGATCGTGCTCTTTGATGGCGTCGATGGGGTGAACAGTGATGGTGGTAGTGGCCGTGGCCGTGGTCATGAACTTCTTCATCATGATCCGCGACGAGAGGCAGGAAAGTACAGGCTTAATGGGCGTCACACAAGAAGGTGGCGAGAACGTCGACGAGTTCTTGGGACTGTTTTTGTTATCATGGACCGATGAGAGCTGCTTTTTTCGCTTTAGGAGCTTAGGGACAACGTCACACTTGAAAGAAAGATCGAAATCCGAGAGCATGATATGACCATCTTCCCTCACTAGCACATTCTCTGGCTTCAAGTCCCTGTAAACTATCCCCATCATGTGTAGATACTCCAGTGCTAGTAGCGTCTCCGCGGCATAAAACCTGCACCAAATCGACATACATTACATCGATTCAGTCCCAATGACATGGTATCAGGACAGATGTGTTCAGTGGTCACGAATTATCTTACAATTGATATTGAAAAACATCTAGAGTGATCATGTCCCCATGTAAGGATGATTCCGACTCAAACTGACAAAATTGATATGACCAATAAGAGTCTGATCAACATACCTGACGGACGAAATACTGAAGCACCTATTAGGCTGGCGCATCCTAGCAGCACACAAATCCCCACCAGGACAAAACTCCATAACCAAGCAAGAATAATGCTCGGCATCAAACTCAGCATACAAGGTGGGCAAAAACGGATGATCAAGCAACCCCAAGATCTCCCTCTCGACCTCGGCCCTCACGAGCTTCTTCCTCAGCGCCAGTGCCTCCCTATCCACCACCTTCATTGCGTAGAAGCAAGGCGGCGACCCAACAGCCGGGTTCCTTATCTGACAAAGATACACATTCCCAATATCACCTTTCCCTACTCGTCGGATAAGACGGAAATGCTCGAGGCCTACACGGCCCTCCTGTTGGCGTAGGCGGGTCATGGCTTCCCACGCGACGTGGTTTGCCTTGTGGGGTTTGATCGTGAGGGAGGCGGACGAGGGCGAGGAGGAGGCCATGGTCGAGACCGAGGTTCGGCTCCCGAGATCGGAGGAGTAGTGGTCCTCTTGGATTGGTTTCGTAGGAGAAGCCATAGAGGAGGTTGAGAGGTTTAGCGAGGAGGAGAGTCAGAGCTTTGAGGTTTAATATAGACAGGAAAACAGCCGCTGTTGGAGAACTGTTTGTTTGCTTTTGGTTTATGTTCTTGTTATGCTTTTTTTTTTTTTTTTTTTTTTTTGGGTTTATTTTCAGGAGGTGGTGGATATTAAAACATAAAGTTCCATTCTTTCATTACAAAATATAAATAATGGTTTGATGAATATACGAATTTATGTATTTATTAAATTTATTTAAAAATTTTTAAAAAAATTTTGATGTTAGTGATCATTACTGTAATAATTATGAAAAACGATTGTGGATATATTATATTAGATAATGATTGTTTTGATATATTTTTAAATAAAAAATTATTAAATATAAAATATTTTATATATTTTAAAACAATCTAAATAAAAAATATTATATATATTATAAAATGAAGAGAGTATTAATTAATAAATCATGCCAATGCAATTATCTATAAATGGATAGATGTTAATCAATAGTCATGCCCTCCTTTTTAGCTTAAAAAATACACATACGATAGATTTATCTAAGAAGCAATCCGATAAAGGTTTCTTTAATGTTTACAATAGAATTAAGATTCTGGATATAGTCTCTCAGTTCTTGTCCATGGCGTGAACACCCGAATTGCTTTTTGTTGTTAAGAGATAATTTGATCCATGCATCAATATTTCTACTAAGAATATCTTAACCACGTATCTAATTTCTCACTGCAAAACAACAACCCAGGAATTCTAGAAATCAACGGAGTCAGAAAAAAAACTAAATATGCATGATCTTAATCTTACTCTTGTGAACAATAAAGAACGTTTTCTTATCAATTTCTCATCCCAAATGAGATTGCAAAATCCATCACACCATGGCCGAATAATCATACTACAAAGAGGGGTTTAGGGTTTATCATCCAAAAATACCACCAAATCAAGTACGCAATTCAAAATTACTAAACATTCTTGTTGATTACCAGTCAGAAACCGTAAATGGACGAAAAATTTCCTAGAACATTCCGATTTTGATTACTTATCAGCGATTAGAAACAATGAAGTGAACACTGCGAGTCTTTGAAATGGAGAGATTTCGATGAATTTACCTCGCCGGAGGAGGCGGTTCGCAAAAAGTTTCATTGTACGGAGAGGTTCTGCCGGAGATTTTATGCGAGGCGGCGCGTGGGGAGAGCGGCTGTTCAGAGAGGCGAAATCGGAATAATTGAAAAATGTAATTTTGAAAATTTTGGTTAAATCATAATTCAAAAGTCCCTAATAAAAAAATTTCTTACGTTTTGATCTCATTTTGATTTTTAGAATTGATATGTACAAAATTACAATGCATACGGATATGATATATAATTTACAGAATCGTTGTTTACCCGTTCACAAAACAAAATAAGAACTAAAATATAAATGGAACTTTTATCGAGGATTTTTGTCCAATTTATCTTAAGCAATAAGATTCTCAAATGGTTAAGTGAGATTTTGAAACATACCACTATCTCTGTCATTATTTATATATATTTTATTATTCTTTATGTGTTGATATAAAGATTATTTTTCAATTGAATAATGTTCGATTTCCTCATAATATATATGGAAAAGTCATTGGTGTTTGACTGCTGTTGTACTGCATCTCTTCTTTTATTTTATTATGAACTGTATTATTTTTTTATTTTTGGAGTTGTTGTTAATGATAGAATAAGATATAATTTACGAAAAGAACAAATGGAGAACGACGCACCCTATATATTTCGGTGCATCGTTGTTGCTCTAATAACAGCCAACATGGTTGTAAACTGTACCTTTTTTCGTGAATTGTAATTTATTTTATTATGAACTGTATTATTTTTTTTTGTCTTTAAAACTGTAGTTCATAATATAACAATATACAGTTCATGGAAAAAAGAGATGCAGTATACTGCAGGTATTATATTATCTTTTACAGCATATATGTATTTCACTATGTATATCGACCCGTTATTGGTACTGCAAAAAATAATATATTGGTGCAAACTCTAGGTTAAGAAATTTATACTGTAAATTGAAAAATTTATACTGTAACTTATTGATTGTATACAAATCAAATTTTAGTTATAAAATACACTAAATACTTGATTGTACACATTCATCAACTTATAGTGTAGATTTTTTTAATTTATATTAAAAATGGTTAACCTACAATATTTACAGCAGCCACTAAGCTGTTTTTTTTACAACAAAGATGATTTTTCATATATATAGTTAAAGTATGTAAATATTGACCGTCGTATAACATAAGTCAAAGCTTATTTCGATAATGATGAAAAAGTCAAAACATTATAAAAATAATATAACAAAGGAAATATATGATTGGACAAATTTATTTATTCTTATAAATTTAATATATAAATAAATTATCGTATCAAATCAAATCATGGGATGAAAAAAATATTAATTGGTTGGATCAAGTGATAAACGATCAGTTTAAGAAAAAACAAGGTCTCAACCATTAGACCCAATGGATGCCCGAAAAGAAACCACTCCACACATTAGAGTTGTTTGCATAGAATCACTCTGATGAGGTCTCAAATTAAAGTTGATTCCCTTTGATAATTCTTCGAAAGCATGATTTAGGATTAGATTATGTGTTTTCTATTTCGAAGAAGACGTAATTGTTTTATTTTGTTTTTTATTTTTGTCTCATGAAAATTACAAAATTTGTTTTATTTGAATGTCTCATAAAAATTATTAAAACATTTCTTAATTTAATAAGAAATAATATCAAATTAGTTACAATACATCCACTAATTTTTGTCTTAAAATAAATTATATTTTTAATATTATTCAATATAAATTCAACATATATATTAATCAGGATCAAAATATTCGTTACGTTACGAATGATTCGCAGGATGATCAAACGATATTTTTTTTATAAATTTAATGTTAAACATCAAAGATAATGGAAGACAAAAATTATAACTTTGGATTGAAAAAAATTCATATAATATCATTTATATACAAAAGATAACGTATCGAAATACATAATAAATAATATAATTATTATATAATGTTAGTTATATAAAAAATTAAAAATAAAAATATTTTTCGCAAAACCAAATGAGTAATTTATTATGATAGTATTGTAGAGGGTTAAATGCTTGTCGTTTGTGTGAAAAGTACAATGAGAAAGAATCAAAGTACAGTAATTTTTTACTTAACCTTACAATTGATTATGAAATTAAAGTCACAAAGCAAATCCAATCAAGGCCTCGATCAGATTAAAAGGGGCGGCCTCCTTTTCTCTTTGTAAAAATCCATCCTCCACAGTTCCATTCCAACTTTTGAATGGTAGTTAATCTACTTTTTAGTATCTCATAATTTTTGTAACATGATTAATTAAATTGCTTAGAGTTGAATTAGTGATTGATTTTGGTGGCAAATGCTTTTGGTCTCCTTAAGTTTCTACTTTAATCTTAATACACACACTTTTACTATATAAGGAACTATTTCATGACTCGTTTTACAAACTAGATATACATTGTCGCTATCTTCTATCGTGCTTTGCTTACGCTAAAGACATCAATTTTATATAGTTGATCGATCCAACCATGAATGTTATGATTCGCTCTTCATCATCCCATTTCTGAACATGATTTGTTGATCGTGCTTAATGAGCTTCTGTACACTGTTCGTTTAATGAGCTTCTATCCATTTTTATCAACCATTATGCATCCAAAAGACAAAGAATCAACGATTCTCAAGCGATCTATTCGTGTATAATCTTAGCTTTTGCATAAGGAATAGGGAGCTTTGGTTACGCTCCCATTTTACAAAGGCACCTTTATTTGCGTGTTCAATCTTAGCTTTTGTCGTTTGCTTTTCCTTTCTTTCTACCCTTTTCCTTTCTCTAGGCATGTGATTTCACCAATGAGTCACAAATGGTGCTAGTAATGTACATCTTTTTTTGCGAACAACCCTATCTGTCGACTTTTTAACAATAACAGATCATCACTCGACATAATCAGGCTATGCAAATCCGATTAGTTTCTATACCGGGCGCTCACTTAGTAAGCATGTTAGAATATAATACACTTATTGGAGAATATTCATTTGGTTTTGCAGCGGGCATGGGCTCGCACATTGTGTGTGCGTTCTCAGTTCATTTCAATAGCCTGGTGAAGCGACGTGATGCGTGTGAGTTGCTTCGGTGTGACAAGGTATCTCGGGCTCCTCACGTCGTTGGGGAACCGAACGATGCTTGCCGCCATCAACATCGTGTATACATCCAAGAGCTTGTCCTTGATTGTCTTTCGTGGGGTTCTAGCGTAGTAGGCCGTAATTGGATGCTTATCCCTTGTGGCTCGAACTCATATTCTTTGTGAAACGAGCAAAGGGAAGTCATGCGTGCTCGGAAACGGCTATGCAACCTCTTTCGCGTTAATATACGATGATTTCTCCGAAATTTTAGATTTAGATGTGTTTTAAATCTTTTATTATTTGGGCCAATCATATTTAGGAGAATTAAGATTATTTCGTGGGTCTATAAATAATCCTTATAATCAACAATCTTTGTATTAATTTTCTCTCAATAGTGGATCTCATTGACGACCGTGAATTTTTCATCTACTTGAGGATTATTCCACATTAATTTGGTGTTTTTTTTCCTTTTTTGTTTAATCGTTTGTGTGAATCGATCATAATAAGTGGTATTAAAGAGGTTAGGTTGAATATGAATCTAGGATTGACGAGATCGGAGATTTTCGCAGATCATCTTTGTGGATCGTCTTCGGTGCCAAAGATCGTTCCTTTTGGGGTTTTCTGATTAAGTGGGAGCCATGTCGGGTGAAGGAAAGATAAAGATGGAAAAATTCGATAGGAAGAATTTCACGTTTTGAAAGATACAGATGAAATATTATCTTTATCAGAAGAACCTTTATCAACATATGAAAAGTAACAAAGGCAAGCCTACCGATATGGATAAGAAAAAGTGGGAGCTGTTAGATCACAAAGTTTTGGATGCGATTCGGGAGCATTGTCGTCGACGGTAGACTTTAACATTTCCAAAGAGAAGACCACCGAAGGTTTAATGAAACCGTTGTTGAGGATGCATGAGAAACTTTCTAGGACGAATAAGGTATTTCTCATCAAACACTTGCTTAATATGAAGAGAAATAGGGAAAAATCAATGGTTGAGAATATGAATGATTTCAACTCGGTAACGACTCAGTTGGAGTCCGTTGGAATCAAGTTTGATGACGAGGAGTTGGTTTAGGCGATTTTGACGAGTTTGTCAGATAGTTGGGATAGTCTTGTAATGATTGTCAGTAATTCCTCACATGAAAATAAACTCAAGTTTGATGATGTCGTTCGTATTCTTATGAATGAGAATACACGAAGGAAGAGTTTCTCGTTTTCTGTAGGTTTCGAAGGTGCTCGGAATGCCTTGAATGTTGAACCTCGTGGTATGTCTTTAAGGAGAGGCAACAAATAAGGTAGGGACCGTAAATTACGGTATGAAAGGCCATGTGATATATGTATGTCCAGCACTGAAGAAGAATGAAGAGAAACATGATTAAGGTAAGGACATGGTTAGGTCCTTTACTAATGATGATGTTTTGATTTTGTCATGTGAATCCAAGTGCGTTGGATTTTGGATTCTGGTGTTGTGTGTCATGTTTATTTCTGATAGGAGTATGTTTGATACGTTTGAGCCTTGTGGTTGTTCGTTGTTACTTGGTAATGATGTACTTTTTGATGTTGCTAGAATTGGTTCTATCAAAGTGAGGATGTTTGATGGTGTTGTTTGTATCCTTGGGGATATTCGTTATGTTTCGGATCAGTGGGTCGATTTGTTTTCAGAAATTATAGCATATCAGTTCGAGAAGAAGGCATGAAAGTTAGTAGAGACGTGTTGGTGATTATAAAGGCTCAAAAGTAAACAACCAGTTTGTGTTGATTGGTGGACGTAATGGAGTAGTTATTCCGTTGCGTGGGAGTTTAGAGCTATTAAGTGCTCGCAAGGGAGGGACGCGGAAGCATGTGAGCTTCGTGAAAATGCTATAGAGGGTCCTAAGATCAATAGTGATTGTGAGATTATGAAGATGAGGGCAATTTTGAAAGAGTTGCGCGATAGAGTTACAGTTCTTAGTTAAGGAAGACTGTGGAGCGTAGAGAGTTTCCTTAAATGACGTGTGTATAAGAGCAAAAGACAACCTATCATGAGGAACCCGAGGCACAATTCGAGGAGTGACTCTAGTACTTAGTGTGAAAGTTGATGAAATTATCAGGTTAATGAGATTTTGTCACTTGTGTTGCTATGTGAGATTAGCATGAGGCCGTCGACAAGTGTTGTGTTGAGTTGCTTGTGTGGGAGTCAATCTTAAGTGAAAGATTTGTTGAGGTGGTTGTCGTGATTTATGGTGATTGACGATCTTGGTCGAGAAGGACGCAACACGGGTCGTGTTTGTGGCATAGACCGTGCGTGGTGCTTTTGCTGGACACTTGTATGCTTTGTGACACGGGAAAGGGAAGTCGTGCGTGCTCAGAAACGGCCGTGCGGCCTCTTCAACGTTGATGCACGATGATTTCTTCGAGATTTTAGATTAGATGTGTTTTAAATTTTTTATTATTTGGATCAATTAAATTTAAAGGAATTAGGATTATTTCGTAGGTTTATAAATAATTCTTATAATCAACAATCTTTGTATTAATTTTATCTCAATAATAAATCTCATTGAATATCGTGAATTTTTTTCCAGATTTTTCTACATTAATTTGATATCTCGTTTTTTATTGTTTAAGTGGGTGTGTATCGTTTCTAACAGTTTGCTGGATAGCTCAAAAGGTTAACCACCCCACAGAGAGCCATTTGGGTGAACAACATGCATGCTAAGCTAAGCTATGCAAGTCACGTCGCAAGAATGGTAGATGAAGCCCATCAAATTGCAATCACAAGGGTGACAAAAAATAATCATGTCCCACACTTTGATTGATATAGGTAAAGTGTCACATATCATAAAATTCTCTTCGACTCATGGTACTGTATAAGTTTTTGTGTAGTGTCCTCATATGAACCAAAACCTTGATGTAAAATGACCCATTTGGGGCCTTGATTGATTTCACCTCACACATATCTCCCCTTTTTTGTGCATAAGAAATCTTATCATCCATCACTTTTGGTTCCAAGTCCTGGCAACAGAACCGGCAAGCAACCATTTCTGTGGTACAAGACATACGTTACAAATCAGACACTGATTTTGATCTAAAACGTTTATATGACTCGATACATTTTCTTCACAAATCAAGTATCGTTAAGCAGTTTCCAAGACATACGTTACAAGTAATGAAGGTCAGAGCAGCCGTTAGACCGAAGGTTAAACAAACACCTGTCACCCTATTGATTATAGCACAAGAAATATGATTAAACTTTGAATGTATGCTTATGATCACTCTACTGGTGAGATTTAAGTGAAGTATGAACTTTGAAAGTCACCGAACTATGACGGGCCGAAGAGGATGGTCATTCTGACAAAATATAGAATGAAGATATTTTGTTATCCTCAACATTGGTTGCAGATGTATCTTGATTCTATGAATTCATATAGGACCATTTTTCTTGCA
>LIEC01007535.1:0-25107 GCA_001925005.1 Drosera capensis
CTAAATAATGCCTTGGAATAAACCACTTTAGCATAATGATACTCCCCCCTTCCATATTATTTACTCATTTCATCCCATCCAAATTATAACAATTTCACCCGATATGATAATTTATATATGTGTTGAATTAATAATAAATGATAATTTTATCATTATGAGTGTGTGAGATAAAAAAAGAAAAAAAAATGATAGTGGGTGAATTGATGTGATATAAAGTAAAAATTTTATGATATTTTTATGTGAAAAAAATTATTAAATATGAAAATTTTGTAATTTGAATGAGACATACAAAAGTATTCTAATTAGAATAGGACGGAAGGAGTAAAATATTTTTTATTTGAATCGTCTTAAAATATATGCAATGTTTTTTAAATTTTTAAACATAAAAAAATGCAAATCTATCTAATTGGTTATAATATATCCCATTACATCCATTCATAACTGGTATAATAAACCCTACTATTACTTACTACCTCCGTCCAAAAACAATTACATCGTTTTACCATTTTGGTACTTCTCAAATTATTTATAGCGTTTTCATTTTTTAGAAAATATTGTGTAGTTAGAAATTAAAAAAATGGATAGAGAAAGATTGTGTGATTTACAATTTGAGTTGAAATAGAAAATGGATAAATCTAAATTTACGTGCATAAAATAAGTAAATGTTGCAATTATAATGAGACGGAGAAAATATAAAATATTCATTTTTCATTAATTTTCATAAAAATTAACATACACATAGATTGTTGTATCGGATCAAAGTATTATATTTAATTCGGAATGGAAGGAGTAGTATTTTTTATGAGTTTATGTTTCGTTTTCTTCATTTGCACAATGCACTTGAGTTTTCTATCGGAGTGATTAATATATCAAGCACATGAGTGCACTGAGCTGCTTAATCCACCAACTATTACTATCAAAATGCATGATATAGTTGTAATGAATGAACAAAGATGAAAGCAATGACCTCATAAAAAAATAAAAAAAATGATGAAAGCAATGAAGACCTAAACAAGAAGATAATTCCGGCCAAAAATTTGATTGTATTAGTAGAAAAGAAAATGTAACGAAAGACATATTCGCATCATTTATTTATGTATCGCATCATTTATTTATGTATAAGTAGTTGTAACTTTATATTGTTAGATCAGTGTCAGAAGGAGATCAAGTTGAGGACCTTCCCATCATTTTCCTGGGAAACTTTGGACTTGTACGGTCGATCCTCTGCTCCCATGTGTTCACTTGCACCCTCACCCTGGGCTCCCTAATAGGGACACAAATTCTAGGAATGAGCAACTTTTATCAACTGTAGTAGTAATTGATCCGTGGGTGACCCGATCATCGCTTTTACCGAGATGAATTGAACTCATGTCACAACTAAAGGTGCACCGGTATGGGGCTTCCGGTCCAAAGATTAGGTCTCTACTCCCTTCCTCGGGAAAAAAATACAATGTTTTTATTTGTTCGTTAAAAAAAAATTTAGATAGAATATCCATTTTTATTTTATGAATTATTCGATTTTTCAATTATATTTTACGAAATAAAATATTTTAATTTTATTCTGTAAAATGATTTTAAGTTTCAATTCCATTCTATCAAAAGATTCAACAACTTAATTTTATTTTATAAATTTAGAGGTTTTAAACAATGAAATGAATTTAGGTCTATTATCAATATTCTTTAAAAAATCGATTATATATTAGTTTATTATATTGTTATCAAAATAAAACATATATAGAAGAAGAAGCAAACAAACAAAATAATATAAGAGATTTAAAAACTGATCAGAAAAGTGGAATCATTGTGTTGAAACAGTTAATACACGATACAAATTTAGAAATTGATCATAAGTATCTTTTTTTTTCTATTCGATTGAAACGATTAAGGATAGATTTGAGAATAATAAAAACCGAATAGTTTCTTTTAATCTTTTTTTTTATGATAAAGATTTAATCTTGTAAAAAGGAGTCTAGAAATTTCACTTAAAATTAATTTATAGAATAAAATTAAAATATTTTATTTCATAAAATAGAATTGAAAAATTGAAAATTTCATTGAATAAAATTAGATATTTTACCAAAAAGATTACAATCATTCTTAGAACGAGAAGTTTTCTTACCAGAAATGTCAAAACATCAATATCTTTATTTTATTTTATGTTATATCAAGCTCATCCGCTATCATTTCCGTTAGTAGATTTTCAGCATTCTTTCTCTCCCGGCTGACAAGGATAAAGTAATAAAAGACATCTATAACCTATCACTTCCTTTAATTTTGTGGCACAATCCTACGTTGTAATTAAAGTCGAACCGAGGGAGTATTCAGTTCCTGGGAACATATTCGAGTTACCTTTTCGTCAAAACCGTGTAAATATCGTCGCGCCGATAGTTTGTACTTGAACTATTCTATCCTCGTTGTGGTGACCTCCCTATCAATATCCATGTTACCCTGCACGACATCCCACACGCACCAGGGCACACTGAAAGTGAAAACATAAAACCCGAAAGAAAATGACACATTTTGCCCCCATTCATTCGCCCATCCTCTCCACCGTCGAGCCCATTCAACATTTTTAATACTCCTATGTGCCCATTGCCAGCACACCTTCATGAAATTCTTTATTATTCTTCCCCCCTCTTATCATTTTCCCATCTTTGATTAAAAAACTCTCAACTTCCCCCTTTCTCTTTTCATCTCCACAATTGGGCATTTTCAACAGATTGAGATTAGATTACGAGATGAAGATCCAGTGTGATATCTGTGGGAAACAGGAGGCGTCGATCTTCTGCTCCGCCGATGACGCCGCCCTCTGCGGCGACTGTGATCACAGAGTCCACCTTGCCAACAAGCTTGCCTCCAAGCACAATCGCTTCTCCCTTGTATCCTCGGGAGTTCCCATGTGTGACATCTGTCAGGTACTGATCCTATATGTCATCTCATGTCGGATCCATGTAACCGTTCTTATAAAATGGGATAAAGGTCTATGATATGTTGTTATACCCTTTGATTCGGGTGTGTCGCTAATGTAATCTAGTAATTCTGTACAGGAGAAGAAGGCTATGTTGTTTTGTCAACAGGATAGAGCTATCCTGTGCAAGGACTGTGATCTCCCTATTCACAGAGCAAATGAACTGACCAAAAAGCATAATAGATTCCTTTTGACTGGGATCAAGCTCTCTGCCATCTCTGATCTTCCTTCATCCACCACCCCGGCCGCTGCCACCCCGGTCACCACCCCATCCGCCACCAAGGCAGCCGCCCCGGTTGCCACCAAGGCCGCTACTCCGGCTCCCTCAACAGCTATAGATTTTGGTGGGTTTGATTTGGTTCCTGATTTCAAGTCACAGCAGCCTATGCAGACCAAGAAACTGGCCTGTGTTTCATCCCAGGCTTCGACACCCTGCTTTAATACCAAGCCACCGGCTATTAATCATACCACGAACAATGTGGTCAATAGCCAGTTGATCTATGGTACTACTGGAGGCGGCGGTGTAGGAGGCGGTGGCGGTTATACTGGTAGCATATCAGAGTACTTGATGGAGATGTTACCAGGGTGGCAGGTCGATGACTTTCTTGATTCTGCTACAACAGCTCCTCCCTTTGGTCTGTCGAAGGTACGCATCAAGAACCCGGCTCATGGAATTCTTCGTTGTTTGAGTATTTCAAAGATATTATTATGATCCAACTTCTAGATGATTTGGTTCTTGTTTCAGGGTACCGACGACGATCTGGCGTCATTTTGGGACACCGAACTCGAGAAGAACAGAGTCGGGAGTTCGGAGAAGATCGGGATTTGGGTTCCACAGGCACCAGCTATCCCACAGCAAGCACCATTCGGTTCAAGCCACGGCGGGATGGTTGGCAATGGAGGGGAGAAGATAGGGACATGGAGAAAGGTTGGCGCAAGGAAATGGACGGATGATGGCTTCACCGTTCCACAGATCAGTCCTCATCAACAGGTTGGATCCAAGAGGTCTAGAACATTTTGGTAGAAAACATGTGTTTTTTTGCCTAGATAGTGAACTGCTTGTACATTGAAGAAGAAAATTCAGATGCTTGCCTTTCCTTTCCTGACTTTATTGTTCTGTGATGACTGTTTGCTCATTCACACTATCTATCTCATAAGAATGGTAATGGCTGTCTTACTGGTCACTATTTTCTTGGATACTGTCTCTCTTATCAACTAATCAACTTGGGGCATCCCATGTTCTAGTGGTATAGTCCAGATTCGTCAATTTCAGGTAGACTTAAGACACTAGTACACATCATCTACCTTATGACTATTTTTTCCCAGGAAAAGCACCACAGCATACACGTTGCTATTTCCATATAACCACTCCTGATATTCCCCAAAATAACTTAATTCCCTCGAACAGAAATTTAATAAAGAAGCCTCTGATGACTATGAATCAAGTCTCCGTTTTTACCATAAAAAAAGAGGAGAACCCAACTAATCTCATCCGCGAAAACAGGGTAAACCCAAGTGTAAAAAGGTGTAGCAATCAAAGAACTGAAAACAGCAGATACGAAAGGAAGCCATTTTTTGCCTTTCTGGGGTGCAAAAGGAAGATAGCAACACAAGAGTAAGCCGAAGACAGAAAGCTGAGGAGAATTACATGGCTAGAGTCATGATAGTAGCTAAGCAAAAGAAATTCAAGGAGAGAAGCATGGGGCTGATAAATTGCATGATAGTATAGTTCTATGTACTTGCAAGGGGTCCATTTTTTGGGGGAGAATTTTTGTGGATATTGAGCATCATGGTCCATCCCCTGTTCCATCATTTTCAATTCCCACAAGGTGCAAAAAAACTTTCAGGATCTTATGATTTCAAGGAAATCCCATCTTCCTCTCCTCTTCCTTTGGAGTTGTTTTCATACTTTTATCACTTTCCCTAGTTATGTAATTGGATAGGGTTGAGGAAATGGTGTGGGTATGTGATGCTCTTGTTACTCTTTTTGGTGGCATGATGTGACACCAAAAGCCGGGACTTGAATTGTAGTCAGGATTTTGATCTGGAAATGGTTAAAGTTATGGAGGAGTCGATAAACGGAAAATAGCGACTTTCATTTGGATGATCTCACTACATGATATAGGATAACAGTCTGATCGACATTAGATTTCTTAACGGAAAATAGTATTCATGTAAGGTTAGCATAGCAGAACAGAAGAGGAGAGCCATGAATTATGACAACCATGTGATGGTTGTTAAAAGAGCAGTCAGGTTGGCAACCATGTAACAGGAACAGGAAGCAGAAAAAAAATTATGACAGGACATTATAATTGTGCCTACCATATAGCTGATACGTGCATCTGATGAGAAATAATAGCCAAGAGCTTTAGACTGTAGTCTTTGTTACTAGGAAGCTAAGGATTAAGATTAAGGCCACTTCTGTTCAGAAGATTTGCAATTCCGAAGTTGTTATAGAAATACAAGAGGGCATGCAGGAAGCATTGAATCTCATTTCTAATTGTTAACACGCAAGACAAAACACCACAAATTTCATAGAACAGAAAATTTGGGATATATTCTAAACCAAACTTACACTAGTGGTATTTAACTATCCTGAAATAATCTTTTAACTAGTCGATTTGAAGCCGCGGATTTCAACAAGAACCATTGCATCGAAGGCATCAGTAAACATTTTTCTTCTTCTTTCTGAAATAATGTATGAATAAAAAAAGAAGGCATCAGTAAACATTTTTCTTCTTCTTACTGAAATAATGTATGGATAAAAAAAGAGCAGGCAGGCAGGTTCCAGTTCGCTGAAAGAAAAGTTACCTAAAGGAAGTCGCCAGCGAGTGGACAGACACCAGAGTTGAACCACAGGGGCCTAACTCTATTCAGCAGATATCCTGTTGAATAAAACAGGAATGGTTAGTCGTCATCAACCACCATCCTTGCAGCAAACACAGCACGAGCTAGTCATTGTAGGATAAAATGGATGACTTATCTCTATCCAATCAAGGTTCGAGCTCGAAAGACATGCTTATATGAAAGAACACCTAGTTCATATTTTCCAAACAGGGCTGTAGCTTTCTATCTCGAGCATTTTCCAAGACTTGCTTTGTTTTGCCCACATATGCTGCGTGGTTTTCCATTATCTGAGTCACGTCAACCTACAAAGTAACAAAGAGAGACGAACAGAATGGGAAGTCGAGCGGTCTGTAAGCCAGTAATCCAAAGAAAGAGACAGGTTTCCGAGTTAGTTACATTTTCGATCCCTGGACTGCCGACAGGTTGAATGCCGGCTAATCCTTGAGAAAATAGGCTGCAATTAAGGCACACTTCTATCAGCAAGGTTCAATATCTTCAAGGCAAAAATCAACCGAGAATAGGAAATTTAGTTACTCCATACATAATGGAAAGCTCTAGATTCCTGATTATTAACCAGCCAGCGATCAAGAATCTGGTGATAAAACATAAGATACAGATTCTATTCTAGGAATCTAGTCAAGGATGGTCAGAGAATGGCACTTCAGGTTGCTTTTTAATCATGAAGACAGAAAACAATAGCACATGCCTGGCTCGAAATACAATTCCAAGGGTCCAATCGTTTGTTGAATAAGCATTGACAAACCTTCCGGCCACCATCCGCAACACAAGAGCTAAGAGTCGATGCGACATCATAGAAATGGAAAGATGCTCAAGCCTCCTAACACACTCATCGCCACAAACACTGCCCAATTAGTTGCACATCTTAAAGTAGAAAGTATCATGATGTTTGACCCAAATACCGTTCCTTACTAGCCTTTCTGTCTGTGACATGAGAACCCGCAAAGGCACAATGTACCATATTACCTGCTATTATTTGCATACGCAATGTGGAAAGCTCTTTGGTTCAAGCCTTCAGGAATCAGTTAGCAAAACATTCATATCAGGTAATATGGTACAACTACAGCAAGTAGTCACCAATTCATTGACCATAAGGTAATGTTGCTTGAAGCACTAAACTTTGGCCACCCTGGGAGGACTATATATCTTCATTTTTCACTCTGCTTCTTTGTCAGATTTGTCATCATGATGCTTAAAAGGACACCACTAATAATATGGGTAGCATTTGAAAATCAAGGACAACAAAATAACAAAACGATGCAAAATATAAAACGAAATGAATCTTCAATCAATCAAAATTCGAAATATTTCACCAGGTCAACATTGTGTGTATTCATAAGCCAACAATTGTCACAGCCATACTTTTATCTCATTCCATTTGATGAATGTGCTATAGTTGTCATCACATAAAACTTAAAATAACGCAATAACTAATTCATCGTACACATATTGATGTATAATAATAGTAGTTTAACAAATATCGGGTGAAAAATTTGATTTGTTTTCGAAATATCTGGAGAAAACAGGACTCAAATAAAAACAAAATTTATTTATATATTTTCGAAGTACTATTTCTTCATAACATTTCACTTTTTTTATTATTCAATATGTATGTTTTGAGTAGTTTCGTTATTCTTTTTAACGATGGAAAAAAATTACATCATTGATCAACGCTTAAAGCATATAACTTAAAAATATCAAAAATGATGTTTGATTATGTTGTGCCCAATCAAAATTTATCTCCTCAAATCCAACCGTTGTATTTATCTAAAAATAAAGAAAATAATAAACATTTTTTTATACTATATCAATTTTTTTGGGCACAAAGTAAATATATTTTCGGTGCGACTGAGGAGAGACCAGAGGGCAGTTAATTTGACCGATAAAAAGGTACAGTGCTGTGGAGATTAGATAAACCTAGATGCGACGACTGACGGCAATATAAACAACACCACGGAGACGCGCAGATCACCCCTTTATCCTCTACCAGCATCTTCCATCTCATCCTTTCCTTCCTCGATCGCTAGCCGAAGGTGATCATCTCTCTTCCCTCCACCTCTTTCGTTCTACATCTCTGCCGCCTCTCTCGACCACTTATATCTCCTTTTAAGCTTATCTGCTTCAAGTTTTACTTTTAGTGGATCCAATCCTAGATCTACGCATCCGGCTTCTCGCTAGGGTTTCTCAAATTCGAAGTTGGTACTGTATCTGTAGCTAATTGAATTGATTTTGTATGTTTTTGGATTTGTGTTGAATGTTGTTGACTTGTATTATTCGTTGGTGAGATTTCGATGATTCTCTGTGAATCTTGTAGATTAGGATTTAGGTCAACTCGAAGGATCTTTCCTGTGATTTGCTATCCGTACTAGTCTCTGTAGCGGAGTCTCTTGTATTCATAACAAAGTACTATACAAGTAATTAAATAACGTACCTATAGTTTTTTGTATCGAGTCGATGGATTGAAAGGTGTAGTAATTTTGCCAATATAGAAGATTATCGATGTTTACATAGGTCGATTTGTGCAACTGTTGTGAAGTTGTGGGTTATGGTAACTCAATTGTCATGCAAGCGCTATAGGACCTAAGAAACTAAGCAATGTAGTACCAATGGAAGGAACTACATGTTTGTAGTAGATGCATATCTTCATGGATTTGGCTTCCTTTTGCTATGAATAAGGAAAGAGATGCAAGATTTCGGTAGCTGATGAGTAAATCGCCGATGGCACTGAATCTTGTAAAAGCTTCTCTTGCTTAGTTACTTAGGCAAATTTTGCTGTCTCTTGCAGTTTTGAAGTTTTACTGTTGTGCAGCATGATGATAGAGTTATACCAAATTACCAATAAAGCCATCTGGGTATTATATTTTTTACTTAGTGATGTTTCGGATGTATAAGGAGGTATTTTACAGTAATATTCACTGGAGTTATTTTGACCACGCTAGCAATGGTATATCGACCAGGATTATTCGATAAGCAAGTTGTAGACATTTATATTTTATTTGCATGTGGACCATTTATTTTCATAGTTGGTTTTGGTAAGTATAGTAATTTGTGTAGGTATTCATGAATCATGATAGTCTTGTCTAACTTTGCGAACTTTACAAATATCTCAACTCCTTTTTTTTTCAGGTGCTATTTGTCATATATATCTCATGCTCTCCACGTGAAATCTCTACCAATCATTACATCAAAGTGACCTGACAAGTCTTGGTGTAAGATAAAGAAGTAACTCCTAGGTTGGTGATAATGAAGTTGTAAGGTCTTGTTGTTGGGGTGTTCGATTGAAATTCTGGACTCAGATCTTTGGTTTGTGAAACAGAGATCAATTGTTGTGACTGTTTTGGAGATGATGGAATACTGTTATCAAAAAATGTTGGTCACACATTTGCGTCTAGGGAGCCGGGTATTTTCCTTTCAAGCATGCCCTTGTTAGCAGCATGTGCTTCTGGGGAAGGGATGACTAGTGTTGTTGTGGAGTTAATGTAGTGTGTATTGCAAGTGTTGTTTCATAGTCGGAGTTTGTTTATGCTGGCATGATGATCTGAAGTGTTGACTTGCTTTTGGAAGTAAAATAGTTATGTATGGAGTGGAATGGATGCCCATGGTGGTGATTTGTGGGGTATCCCTTGTATCCTTTGGTTGCAAGAGGCTTCTATCTGCATGTTGGATATGTTGGTGTAGGAGAGATGTGTGGTTAAAGGGGGATGTTGGTAACTGAAGTCCGGGGGTTTTGATGGGTGGGGTTCGTAGGTTGTGGGATTGGCTTAAACTTGGGTAACAATGGATTTATGGAGGTTGTTTTTGGCAGGGGAGCATTGGGAGTGGTGTGAGTGAGGTGTTACCTTCGTTAATCAGTAGTTGGTGATAAGAAGAGGAGGTTCGGAGATGAGTTCACACAGCAGGAGCAGGAGTCGTAGCAGGAGCCGGAGCCGGAGCCGTACCAGGAGCAGGAGTCCTCATGATCGCAGGATACGATCTCAACGCTATTCTTATCGTGATCCTTCTTATAGGAGAGACACACGCCGGAGTTACAGGTGGTTTAGTTTTTACAGTGCTGATTGTGTGTGTGTGTGTGTTTTGGGCTCCACGTATGGGTTGTTTTTGGCTTTTTGCTTCCTTAGAAAATAGAATGATGTGATTAGAGTTTTACTAGCAAAATAAAGTGAAGTTAAAGTATTCCCCGTTTGTTTATGTTGTGGTGAGTTGAGCTTGTGGACATTGACTTGCCACAAAAGCCCTGTGGCTTACAGAGTTAAGGTGTTATGTTGCTGTGCTCCCGTGCCATAAAGAATTATATATGCTTAAGAGATTTCGAAATTTCTTAAACCTATTCAATTCTTCACCAACTTTATTGATCAGCTGCATCAGCATAATATATACTAGCTTGATTATTTTATCTTAAGAATCTAATTTAGCATTCTTCTGGTTCATTTTCTGTTTTGGTTCCTCTCATGGAGTTTGCGTGCATATCATGATAGCTTTATTGCTAGATCACAGGCTAACTCTTTCCTCCATCTTGGGAGAAACTTCGCTATTCTCATGTAGTTTGCATTCATATCATATTAGCCTTATTTCTAGATCCCAGCTTCCTCCATCTTGGGGGAAACTTTGCTATTTATCTGGCACAATGCTTCTTCATTCTGCTTGTTCGGTATTTGGATTTGAACCTTGGGTTTCAGAAGCTCTTTGTTTTGTTTGTTTCTATGTGATATCTTCACAGCCAAAGCAATGCATGCAACAATTGCAAGCGGGTTGGTCATTTTGCCAGAGAATGCCCTAATGTTGCTGTTTGCAACAATTGTGGCTTGCCTGGGTAAGCATGATTTTTGAGCTCTTCATTCAAACTTTATCAGATGACATTAACGTGCTGGGTAGGCATTTTTTTTTAATTTGAGGTTCTCCCATTACTGATTTTGTGAGGTATCACTTGGTTTGCAGGCATATTGCTGCTGAGTGCAGCACCAAGTCTCTCTGCTGGAACTGCAGAGAACCTGGGCACATGGCTAGCAACTGCCCGAATGAAGGGATCTGCCATTCATGTGGCAAGGCCGGCCATCGTGCCAGAGAGTGCCCAAACCCTGAGCTTCCTTCAGGCGACCTGAGGCTCTGCAACAATTGCTATAAACAAGGGCATATTGCTGCGGACTGTACAAATGACAAGGCTTGCAAAAACTGCAGGAAGACAGGCCACCTTGCACGAGATTGCCAGAACGAGCCTGTTTGCAACTTGTGCAATGTAGCCGGGCATGTGGCTAGGTCGTGCCCAAAGGCTGGCATGATTAGTGACAGAGGTGGTGCGGGTGGACGGTATGGTGGGTTCGGGGGCGGAGGTCCTGGTGGTTATAGAGATGTTGCCTGCCGCAGTTGCGGTCAGCTGGGACATATGAGCAGGGATTGCATGTCCGGAATGGTTATTTGCCACAACTGTGGAGGGAGAGGGCATATGGCATTTGAATGCCCGTCCGGAAGGATCGCAGATCGTGCACCTCGGAGGTACTGAATAAGCTGTCGTTCTACCGAACCACCTCCATGAGCTTGGCTGGTCTTTTGGATGAGGTGTATGGTTTTTTATTGTTCCATTCTGAGTTTGTTTTGGATATCGTATGAGTTGAACTCGATGTTTTGCCTGACTTTTCATCTTTTATGTTTCCAGACTATTATTCTGAAAAATTTGATGTTCAATTGTGCACGGATACCATGTATTTTCAGTTATGGCTTTTTAAGAGTAAATTTATTTGTAATTTTTTTTTATCGATGTTTAATTTTAAAAAAATCATATCAATCATATTTATATTTATTGTTTCTTTTATAATTATTTCATTATCTTTAAAAAATATTTTATATATATCAAATTTAAAACATATATAATGATAAACGGAGGAATTGGAGGGAGTATATTGTGTTATGATGAATCCTAAGAAACATGGGTTATTAAGATGTCTACGTCAGTCTAGTAGATCTAATCACCCATGCCAATTCCACTCTACATTCCAGGGACGTTGATGCATAGAAGTCATTGATTTTGTTTAATTATTTAATTGGCTTAGGTTACTTATCTAGTAACGATAGTTTGGGGGCAGCCATCATGCTGCTACGGCCTTAATCCGTTATTATTACAATTTTCTTTCTCCTATGCTCTTTAATGTCATCTGATAAAGTTTGAATGAAACCCAGCACGTCATTTCTGTCATCACTAACAGTATAAATCAAGCAAACTATATCCTTCAAAGAAACATTCCAACCACCACCAGAAAAACGACTGCAAAGCGGAGACACTGTCGTGGGCAGCAGTTTCCCTGTGCACATATGATCCGATTTGGCCGTTGGAAACATTAAACAGTTACACAATCCACCCTCTTTTGTGTAAATTTTCCACGCATCATTGTCCCGATTTCTTCTCATACCCTCTCAAAACTCTGTCAACAATCTATCTATCTGTCTCCCCTCCAATTTCAGCATTTTTGATAGCCTCTTTCTTCATCTTTCCAATCTTTCACCGATCACTTCGACGACGCCATCGACCCCTTCTTCCATCCCCTGGCATTGGTTTCGGTCCATGATTTGTGGTCATTGGTTTGAGGAGTGGAGACTTGATCAAAGGTGATCAAATGGGGGTGTCGCGAGGGGACGACGAACTGATGCTTTGGGATGGAGATGGATCAGGTGGTGGCAGTAGTGGTGGCCGAGGTAGTGGAGGAGGTGGAGGTGGAGGGGAGAGGATATTTGTTTCGGTGAGGTTGCGGCCTCTGAATGGGAAGGAGATCGCGGCCAATGACTTTGCCGATTGGGAATGTATCAACGACACAACCATCATATTCAAGAACTGCCTTGCCGAGCGGTCTATGTACCCCAATGCTTACGCTTTTGGTAAATCATTTGTGTCAATGCAGTCGTGCGGTTCGATAATTTGCTTTGATGGTGTGATGTGCTAATCCATAGGACACCACCAGTTGACATAATGAAAACATCTCACACATGATTTGTATTGATTGATACGTCATTGTTGGTAACAGACAGAGTATTTGGATTCAACTGCTCAACGAAACATGTATATGAGGAAGCAGCGAAAGAAGTCATACTTTCTGTTGTCGATGGCATCAACGGTGAGTTCGTTTTTCCACATATGCGAGGTTATATTGATTGTTTGCATTATGGTAACAAGACGTTTGAAATGTCCATGCAGCTACCATCTTTGCCTATGGCCAAACAAGCAGCGGGAAGACGTTCACAATGGGAGGCATTACACAATACTCCGTTGCAGATATCTATGACCATATCCACAGGGTAACTCAGTTGTGGTTTCACTTCACAAAATGACACATGAAATTCCTTTACAAACTCGCTAACACAGATGCCCGCCTCGACAATCAGCATAACGAGAGAGAGTTCGTGCTGAAGTTTTCGGCTTTGGAGATATACAATGAAGTGGTTAGAGATCTTCTCAGCACAGACAGCACTCCCCTACGACTCCTGGATGATCCTGAGGTTTGCCCCTTTCTTTGCACTATAAACCTTACTAGAGAAGCATCCATGAGCATCGCTAACTCGATCAGTCGTGAATCAATGGCAGAGAGGAACTGTTGTCGACAAGCTGATAGAAGAGCCCCTGAGAGATAAAAGCCATCTACTGGAGCTTCTGGCGGTATGCGAAGGTGCAATGCTGCGTGATATGAATGCCTTTCACCTGGTTTCGGTTGTTAATCAAACTACCTTAACCCATGTCTCCATGTTTTGCAGCTCAAAGACAGGTAGGAGAAACCACGCTTAACGAGACAAGCTCAAGATCACATCAAATCATTCGATTGGTATGTCTTTAAACTGGAAGAATGTTTTCTCGATATACTTCTATTGTAGGGTGTTCCAGGTTTGATTTCTTCCTGGTATCTTGCTCCTGCTGTCCTGCAGACAGTTCAAAGTTCTGCGCGCCAACTCCTTGGAGCTGCGAATTCAAGCACGCTTGCTGCTAGTGTGGTATGTGAATTCAACTCTACTCACAATTCACCGAAGTCCTTCAAGTTGAAAGTAACCAAAAATTTCTTCGTTTCAGAATTTTGTGGACCTTGCAGGAAGTGAGCGTGCTTCCCAAACATTATCTGCTGGTACACGACTGAAAGAAGGCTGCCACATTAACCGCAGTTTACTAACTCTGGGAAAAGTAATTCGAAATTTGAGGTGCTTACTATCTTATACTCATGGGAATCCAGTGTAGCAATCGGGGCGATAGACATAACACATACATCTACTAGCGTATAAAGCAAACGTTTAGAATAAAAATACATTGTAAGGCGATCAACAGTCGGACTCAACCTAATAGACAGCTTGAATTGAACTTAATAAGTGACGACCAAGATGTAAATATTCGGTTCTGGTTTTTGCATGATATTCTGTGCACTTAATCTTGCTTTCGTATCATATTTGATTACTTCCATTACGATGCAGCAAAGGACGGCAGGGGCACATACCTTATAGAGACTCCAAGTTAACACGGATACTTCAAAGCTCCTTAGGAGGCAACTCCAGGACTGCCATCATCTGCACTATGAGCCCCGCACACAGTCATCTCGAGCAATCTCGGAACACGCTCTTGTTCGCAACCTGTGCCAAGGAGGTGACCACAAATGCTCAGGTCAATGTGGTGATGTCTGATAAGGCATTGGTGAAGCAGTTGCGCAAAGAATTGTCTAGACTAGAAGGCGAGCTGAAGAATATGTCTGCAGTGTCCACCTCAGGTGACTATGGCGCACTACTAAGGGATAAAGAGCAACAGATTGAAAAGGTAGTCAACTCATATATGTTAGAGATCTCCTGCACATAAAAACCAGGAGACAGAGATGCTCTAAAGCAGAAAAAGAAAGCAGGAAGATACATAATTGCAATAGCTAATCATTGTTTCTGTGACACATGATTTAGATGGATAAAGAAATCAAGGAACTAAGCCGACAACGTGATATAGCACTGTCTCATGTCGAAGAACTGCTAAGGTCTTCAGGGCAGCAAGAGGTTTCAATTTTACAGGTACATGGGAATCTATAGCATGAGTCTTCTGTCAATCAGAACACAAGAACCATAGTTAATGTAAGTGCTTTTACCTTGCTTCAGTTCTTGCTTATTCATTTACAAGTTTTTATTGTAGGATGCAGCGCACCAGATTCTACCACACCGCCGCAAAATTTCCTGGCTAGATAGTTCATCAGTGACGACTGATGGGTCTGATTACCAGCGGATAGATGCAGATCTCAGAACATTTCAATCAAATGGTCAAGATGACCTTGAACTCATTGGTTCACAGCCAGAGCTACTCGAGAGCTTTGAAACCAACATTTTGTCAGATGGTCCTTCTCCACAACCCTTGAGAAATCCTATGGAGCTTGGGGCATCAAATCCCAAAACATATCAGGGTTCGGAAGATATCGTTGAAAAAACAGGCAGAGATGCTGATGATGATTGCAAGCAAGTTCGCTGTATTGAAGTTGAAGACTCCAGACAGGACAGAAATGCACAGGATGATAACTCCACCAAAGATCATGAACAAGGCTTTCAAGAGAATGAAGACCAGACCTTGACAGAGCTTGATGATAGGTACAACATATCGTCGTCCCCGAAGAAGATGAAGATGGAGCCATATCACACTCCTCTGGATTCTGAAGCACTCGTTAAAAGAATAAGCGAGCTGCAAAAGACTATTGATGATCTCGTGCACCCAGGAGAGTATTCCCCTTACTCTAGTGAATCGAATTCATCAAGCTGCAGAGGCTTCAACCTTCGTCGCAGCAGAAGCTGCAAAGCGATTTTCACTAGTACTACACCTTTGCAGAGGTTTGAGAAATTAGGAAAGGATATATACATGATTTCTCATGGAGTTGATGGGATCAATGAAAGGTCAAGAATTTTGCATGCATCAGGCGACTTGAAGGGTGTCGAAGTTGTCGAAGGTTACAAGGAACTTCGAGCTCCAAATGAAGCTGCTTTGGCAAATGAAACGGAACATGAGAAAAACATTTTAGATGTAAGCAACATTACAAATATCCACAGTTTGGATACAGCATCAAGCGATGTCTCTATAACAAGTGCCGGAAACCAAGATGATGAGGTGAGAGCAGAATCAATATATATAGGAACTTAAGAATGTTTTACCCATACAAAAATAGTTATATGTATGTATACACAACTTTCCTATATGATTTTCCTTTTTCTTTTGACTACAGGACTATTCCATGGTCGAGGCTAAGACAATTGTGCCAAACAGCAACCTCTCCTCGGATAGCGAAGGAGAAAATGCAACAGATGAAATGCAGACTGACCATCTATCACTTTCTCACTCACGAGAGCAGAACGAGACACAAGATAACTCTGGAATGATTCCAGAAGATGGTGCCTTGGTAGCAATAGAAGTTGGTAAGCAAACGCCAACAAGCTGGCCTCAGGAATTTGAGAGACGGCGAAAAATGATAATTGAACTTTGGGGCGCTTGTCATACCTCGTTGGTCCACAGAACGTTCTTCTTCTTGTTATTCAAAGGCGATCCATCTGACTCCGTTTACATGGAGGTGGAGCTCCGAAGATTGACTTTCATCAAAAGCAAGTTTTCACAGGGCGCAGGGATCGTGATGGATGGCCAGCTGCTCACACCGGCCACATGGTAACATGCCCATCACTATACATATTTACCCTAAAATGCTAAGAAGATCATTTAAACTTTAAACTGAATACTTAAAAGATTTAAACATCACAGCCATTCAAACATTAGAAAATACCACACCAAGCTAACAACAGAAACCTAAAAATGCATTTTTCCTTTCTTCTGCTAATGCAGCGCGAGGAACCTGATTAGAGAAAGAGAGATGCTGACCAAACAAATGCAAAAGAAAGTCACAGAGAAGGAGAGAGAGGGGTTGTTCCAGAAATGGGGGATAGCATTGGACAGCAAGAGGAGGAGATTGCAGCTGGCGAACCGCCTGTGGACAGACACCGAAGACATGGATCATGCAAGGGAGAGCGCTGCTCTCATTGCAAAGTTGGCTGGATTCACGAACGAAGATGAACTACAGAAAGAAATGTTTGTTGGACCCAGTTTCACTCCGCGAGCCATCAGTCGAAGATCCTACAGCTGGAAAATATAGCTCAACATCTATCACATGGCCAGTAAGGTCTATATCTGTGGTGTTTTAGATGATTGAGAAGCCAAGACCTCTACGGGGAGCGTCTTCTCTTCGCTTGCCACTATACTATAACTATGCCAAACAAAAACTGAGCAAAAAGATGTCCGATTTCTTAGAGAATTGCATATACTCGGCACTGCTGCTGATCGGAATGTATAATATACCTCGGGTTTAAATTTGAACGATATGACAATATACATGGAATTATTAAAGGTAAAATGATTGGGTTCATCTTGTTTATAGTTCCATATTTTATCATCTACAATCAACCAAAAGCTCACTCAGTTTGGTTCGTTGTCACTTCTGTTGCATCGCAAAAACAATAATATAATCCATAACTTTTCTGGAAACGAATGACATTTCGACCACGGTCAGATTCAGTGCAACAGAACCACAGAGCAAGAAGGTTCTTCCTTTTCTTGGTTGTGGCATATACTACAGTATGAAAATGTGCATTTTGCATTGGTCCAAGCACGAAAGGTAATTGAACGAAAATGAATCAACAAAGGGTTTGAAAGAGCGAAGGTTACTATTAGAGTATACTTGCCTCATCCAGTAGAACACACCAGCGAGCATGCTTGATTCAAGCCTGCAAGGCCCTGTAGTTCCTTCATTTTCAAACTCAGCCTCAGAGGATTCGACTCCAGTTGATTGAGAGCATCTTGGATGTACCTGAAATTGGACAGGCCTTGAAACCCTAGCCTTGGAATGCCTGGAGTCCAGAGTGGATGGACAAGCATCGAACTCTGAATCTTTGTTCATATGAAAAACCAATGCCATTCCAATAAGCTATGAAAAGATCATTATACCATGACCCGTTCCTATGAAAAAGTATCTGAGTATTACGCTGAAGCAGTTGCAAGAGAAATAAAACATTGATGCAAAATAAAACACAAAGATTTATGTCATAAATTGGGAATGCATTGATGCGGAATAAAACATTCCAATACAGAACACGCTAGGCCGCATAGGCTCGCGATAAACATAAATCTGACGTCACAAACCTATACTTGCAATACTTGGCAATAATAGTCTGCCAACATCTTCACAATCCTACCACAAGAACTCTCCTCCAAATCATTACATCAGAATCCCAGCAACAAGCTGCAAAATGAACAAAACTTTTGGCTGCATGAAGCTAAAAGGTTTATGTTTACGGAGATCAGCTGATGGAGAATGCTGCAAATCAAGGAACTTCTGATATCAGCATGTCCAGGAACTATGGATTTATAAAAATTCTGACTCAGATCCAGTTGGGAACATTTTTGCATATTCTAGCATGTTTTCATCTCTGCAAACATGAACAGCAGGAAAACCTGAATGGGTTATCCACATATTCTGTTGAACGAATCACTGATGAGAAACTGGGGAAAAATAAATATAGAGAGCGATTTGCTTCCAAGGAAAGGAGAAAGGAGGACTACCGGCGTAGCATTTCTGAAATAAAATCATCGCCATAGAGGTAAGGTTCAGGGGTGTGGTGACTCGGTTCAGGAGCCTGGTTCCATGGTTCAGGGGCATGGTAACTTGGTTCATGGGTGTGGTATCTAGGTTCAGGGGCATGATAACTTGGTTCAGGGGCCTGGTCCCTAGGTTCAGGGGCATGGTAACTCGGTTCAGGGGGATGGTAACTGGGTCCAGGGGTATGGTAACTCGGTCCAGGGGTAAGGTAACTGGGTCCAGGGGCCAGGTAACTCAGTTCAGGTACATGGTAGCTCGGTTCAGGGGCCGGGGCCTGGTTCCTCAACATGCCCCACATGTTCTGTTCATAGTGTGCATTCAGTTCATCCTGATCCCTTAACGACTCTGCTGCTTTGAGTTCTTCCTGAGAATACGTGATAACAGCGATCAGATCAAGGCCTTCGTAGACTTCGGTTACGGTTTATCAAGTTGTCAACGAGTACCATGCTCGGTACTTTAATGAATGTCACAGATAAATCATGTATGATGGGTTACATAAAAGTATGCTAGTTGGTCATAGTCACCTTCCGCTTGCGAACAACCTCAATGGATTTCAGAACAGTCTTCTCCATCTCCCTGAGCGTTTCAATGCTGTTTACACTTCTCGGATTCTCCCACAGGCTACAAGCGCGTCGGGGAAAAAGAAAATACAGAGTTTGCTTATTTTCGAAGCATTTTATAATGAAACATTACCTGAAGCAAGTAGTGCCAAAAATTACCTTTTCCTTTGATTGAGAGTTGACAGCTTATTCTTCAACTGAATCGATTCATCATGTAAATCCTGTGTTTCAATGGAAATAAACCTTAAATGAAGTTACAACGCTAGTCAATGGAGTTAATAAATAGGAAGAGACAATTAAATGGATTTTATAGAAATCATAGTCATTATTCAAATATAAGCTACTTACCGCTAACCTTCGGTACTTCCTGCAAAAAGGAAAGAGAAGACTGTCACGAATCTCAGCGATTTTAAGACATCCAAAAAGAGAAGCCTTAATTAATCTAGGAATTCCTACCAGTGTCTGATTCCCCGGATGACATCCGGAAATATTTGCTCCCATAATATCGTAGCCTCAGTTAATCTAAAAGTAAAAACTAGAGAGCTAGATCTCACACCATCGGCATTCATTGCCAACCCTCGTTCTTTGATTGGTTGACAATAATTTTGAAATCTAACATGCACATCCAAGAAATCCAAACGGCCTTTGATTTACCAATAATTGAAACCCTTTTGACGCGGAACAATCACTAATTATGGTAGAGAAACGACAATCAAACAAAGCATTGCTAGCAATATTGAAGTGCAAAACATAACCACCACCAAGAATCTCATGACTTCAAGGCTACATACCAACCGTTATGTAGCATCTCCACATCGACTATGTATTCATCAGTTTGGTAATTCACTCTCATTGTCTGAAATATGAAGACAAACCAAGAACAAATCAGTTAACTACACAAACTTGAGTACCATACTGTTCAATTGATAAGGGGAAACTTGATCAGAATAAACTTACCTGAAGATTATCAAGCCTCCTGGACATGAGAAGACACAGCATAGATACCACCATAGATAACACAAATTACAAATCCAAAAAAAAAAAAAAAAAAAGAATCACAGCAACATTCAAATCAGTATAATTCCGAAAAAATAGCAAGATCCACTTCAAGCGCTTTTTTTATCAGTTGTAAAACGTCTATCGAGGTGACTAACTGACTGTTGTATTATTTGCATATCGTCCTCCTTTCTATGACCAAAGAAACAATTACTTTACCCTTTTTGTTGTAAGAATCTGAAAGATTGTGAAAGGGAAGTGGCATACTAACCTTTTCTCTCTATCATCATAAGCAATCTGAGAGAACCTAGTAACAATATTGAGCAAATCACTGCACCAATGAAATAAAAAACACAGTCAGATCAATTAGATATAATCGTCCTCCACCAAGGAAAAAAAAAATTATATTGAAAACCAACTATAATCTTCTCAGAGAAAAAAATGCCAATATACAATTTTTAAGTGAGAGAAATTTTTCTTACGTGTTGTCACCGAGGCAGATGGTCGGGACACCAGAGGGGGAGAAGGAAAGGAAGAGAAGGTCAGAGGCAGTAAGGATGCTCATCTCTCTAGCCTTCTTGATGATAGTGGATCTCGTCTGCAAGTAAAAATGCTCCCTTGATAGCTCCCCTTCAAGCCTCTCCAATTGCACCCTTGGCCTCACCATTTCAATTTCTTCTGAAATTTCTGTAGATAGGAAAAGCTGAGCAACAAGAAGAAAAAGGAGAGGCCTTTGTTATTTCTCAATTTTATAGAAGAGCGAACCAACTCTTTTAATGTAAAGTGATCTCTTGAGATTTGATTTGAGTTTATTGATTACCCTAATTCAAACTAGAGATAATGGCATTGATAGTTTATAGACACAAACTATAAACACTATATGCACAAGACAGTCATAAACAAGTCCGTAACAGTGTAACCTGCAGTTTGTGGTCAGTGTTTCACTGCAAATCAACCAACATATAGAACAATAAGAAGGAGCTTTACTGAATCCTCAAGGCTATACTATACTTCTGGAATTTGCTAAGCATCCCTCTATTCCATGCACAAGATACCAGTTATCACTAATGATGAACATCAAAAAAGCAGTGCTTGCTTTATTGACTTCATTTAATGTAGCGGAGAATCGAGATCCGCCATGTTATTGAATCCGCCTTGGTATGACTTGCAATAATTATTTCCCGGTTTTGATGGAGATTTAACACAGAATAACAACTTCTGATAGACAAATAAGTTTTGCTATTCTTATCCATTGGATATTTTACATAATCTAAGAGGTACAAGTATGCTATACGAGTATAAAGGTGTTGTCACATGAATGCAAGAGGAGTATTTCTATACCTGCATAAACCTCACATCAAATCTTGATATTTGATTCATTTAGAATCGACGATTATCGTTCTGTTCCGTTGGGCCTGTTGGCACGTTGAGCAAGAGCAGTTGATTCTTCTAGAATAAGCAATCAAGATTTGATACAATAGCTATGCTACCGTCAGCATATCCTGACTGTATATGAATATTTGTCTTTATCCGGATCTGCTAGAAGGCCCAAAAATCCTTAAGAGGCTCCTGTCAGCCAAATTTTATTCCATAGAAAAAAGAAAACAACTTGACCATGAATAATTATGCACTTTCAAGTACTTACGATCTACTTTTGCTTTATTTTTTGTCATTACAACACAACATTAGATAGCAGACATTAACATTGGACACATTGACATATACCAGCTTAGGCCCTAGAGACATCCGCCTTGACAGCCGCCTAGGCACTGAAGGGTGTCTCAACCGCCTATGGCAACCTGGCAAATTCTACAGCATTGATTACATCGACAATAGCCTTTTTCACAATGATTGAAGCAAGCGCAACAACAAATCATACCCTAAACAAACCATCATAGATGATACAACAAGAAGGAATAGGGCAAGACCTGATACCCTCATCGTCAGCAAAACCAAGCACTCCGTCAGTTTCAATGACAGAATCGGAAATGAGCAGACCAGTCGGCTAAGAATTAATTACCATTGTATTCACAATAATAGCAACAATCACCCCATGAATCTTCGCCTGGACGTCGCCTATCCGACCTGCATACCTGCAAATAACCGAAATGAATGGAATCAGAACTCTAGAGCACAAACAACAAAAACAGTAGCGAAAACAAAGAGCAGGGGATGGATCAGAGGGAAGTGATTATACGGGGGCACAAGGGTGACCCACGGCGGCGGCGCAGAGATATCTGAAGAAGAGTAGAGAGATGTCGTCGCCGTTGAGTTTGGAGGGCATTGTGGATTCTTCTTCGATTCTCGAAATCGCCTGAGAGATAAGACAGAGATGGGAGAATTCAGAAGAGGAGTTCAGCCTGCTTGTTTGAACTGACGGAGAGGGATGAGAAGGGCCCGAGGATGAGATGAACAATTGGGCCGAGCGGGCTTTGGGCCTATTCTCTCCTCTCAAATCACATAAAAACATTAAAAAAAACAAATAAAAATATAAAACAATCTTCAATATTTTTAAGAATCTATAAAAAAAAGTTGAGCTTAAAACACTTTAAAATATTTTAAAAGATTAAAAATATCATATAAACAGCTTAAATCTTTGTTTATTTTTTAATGTCCTATAATAATTACAACATTATTTTATTTAAAAATATTTTATCTAAAAAATATAAAATCAATCAAATTCAATAACAATACACTATTTATTTTCTCTCATAATTATTATAATAAACTCATCATCACCAAAAATATATTGTTTTTAATCAAATTCAGTAAAAAAAACTCATGTGGATCAATTTATTATATTTATAATAGGACGAAAAAAATAATAATATGCCACAAAGATAGTTTTAATATCCTAGTCCATTTCCTCAAAATAAAATGTTCCATATTTTCTTTATTTCATATTAAATATAATATTTTTTGTTTCAAAATATATACAATATTTGATTTATTTTTATATTTGAAATCAAATTTATATTAAATTAAACATACTATCTCATCATATTCCACTACTTTCTCTCACATATTTTCACATCAACTCTCACCATCATAAAAAAATATAATCTATTAATCAAGAGAAAATAAAATGTATTATTAACAACATATAAATTATGTTTTATTAGGGCACATTTAATGGTGAAGATTTTTTTAAAACTATTTTTGTTTTTTAAAAATTTTATAATCATTTAATGTTCATTTTTCATTAATCGTTAACAACATATAATATTAACATTATATTTTTTAAATATATTAATCAAATTCAATTATTATATAAAATATTATATTTAATCAATTATATATAATTCGAAACCGAAAAAGATATACCATTCTTTGACCGGGCCCAAGCCCAAGCCCAAAAGTCCATTTCACGTGTTCTGTGCCTTTGGTCACTATTTGCTCCACTTTCACGCAGACACTTCAAAAAAACACGGTTGCCATTGCATCGCCGAGAACTACGGTCGATTAGCCGAGCTCGTCGTGTGCCGCCTTCATCTCCACACAGCCACAGGCACGTTTTCTCACCCACTCTTTCTCTATCTGCTTCTCCGCTTTCGATGTCTCGCTTCAACGACGATCATCGTCTTCGTTGCCCTATTATTTTCACCGATTCCCATTGCCGACGTGAAATTGATTTCGAGAACGTGCCGTTTTTGTGTACCAAGTAGGGGATAAATCGTCGTAGACGGAGGGGGAGGTGGGGAGTATTCGACTACGATTATGGTGATTTGAGAGCGAGAATGGGGGCTGAACGGTATAGAATGGAAAGGGGAATCGAATTCGAGATTGCTATTTAATTTCACGAGTATAAACTCAGGTTAGGGTTTCGAAACGGCAATGCCTCAAGGGTTTTGGGCATGTTCGAACCGACCTCGTTCTTTTTGTATTCAAACAATTACTGATCATGAGTTTACTGTTAGACCGGAACATGAAAAGTCGTCAACCCTTGACCTCATGTTTTGTCAGATATGTGATATTTCGAAAATGTCAGATGTTGGATGCATCGGAAATTGTTGGATACGTTGAAACGGTTGGCTCTAGATGATGCCCTAAGCTGTCAACCCGATTTCACTTGCTACTACCCAGATTATGGTTTCTCCATTTTTACTTCCACTTTTGACGAAGTTCCAGCCTGGAACTTCCAGGTATACAAAATGTCGCTATCAAATATCAAAACACTGGAACAATATGCGATCTTCACGTGAATTCACTGCATCTTCTTAATTTTTAAATGAAGCAAGCTCTTTCTCATGTTGGACTCTTACTTTCAATCTAGTCACTTGTTTTTCTTCTCTTAGTTATTCTCCCTTTAATATTTCCTATCGTTAGGTTACTAGAATACTACCCAGTGATGAAAAATTATAAAGAAATAATAGTGCTAAATAATAATAATAAAAGTTATTGTTTTATTATACTGAGTGAGAATTTCATATATAAAATTATTAGAATTTTTTATAATTATTTGTTTGTGAAAGATTTTGTATATATGCTTATTTTTTATTTGATCCAAATATGTTGTGTTAAATTTGAGATATTAAATTTTATATTTAGTTTAGATAAGTTAAAGACCTAACAATTTAAAATAAAAAATCATGGTTATTGGATTTAGATATGATTTTTAGTTTTTTTTTATCATGTAAAATGACGATGATTAGATTTTGATATATATTAGATTAAGAAAATTCAAGTTACGATGGTTGATGAGAGAAAAAATCAGGATATTATTTAATTTTGATTGATTAAGATATATATTAAACTAAATTTTATTTAATCGGTTTTAATTTTTTTAACTGACTTTTTTTAAAATGACAATAATGATTTTATTTAATTGGTTTTAATTTTTGAGTGTAATTTTTTTTAAAATGACAATAATGTCACGTTATATTGAAATGGTTTGTCGCGCTTAAAAGAGACTGGTATACGATATATATTAGATTATCATGATGTTCGCTTTCCCATATATATTTCCTGTGTGGTTACATTCTGATCCTTCTCATGTTTTATCGTTGCAGTAGAAATAATGAGCCATAAACGGCCCCCTCCCGATCCGATTTCTGTTCTGAGGGGTCATCGAGCATCCGTCATGGATGCCCATTTCCATTGG